>JAUESH010000002.1:394696-422279 GCA_032275165.1 Synergus magnus | reverse complement strand
GGTTTAGGAAAGGTAGGCGGCTCTTGAATTTTTGATTAAGGAGCGTGGTCAATTAAAGAAGGTGTGGTGAATGAAAGGGGGCGTGATCAAGAACAATGGGCGTGGTTAGATCGCGTGAAAAAATAAAAAGGCGTGGTTGGAGGGCGTGTCCAGTGAAAAAGGTCGAGTCTAATCTGTAATTGTCGTAATAAAGTACAGTGGGCGTGGTTTAGGAAAGGTAGGCGGCTCTTGAATTTTTGATTAAGGAGCGTGGTCAATTAAAGAAGGTGTGGTGAATGAAAGTGGGCGTGGTATAAGGCAGACTGGAAAGAGATAATATATATTCAGTTATTTTTAATATTTTTGGACTATAATAAAGAAAAATAAGTGGGTGATTGGATGATAGGTGGATGTATGCTTGATGACTAGACTAGGTGACCTACTTCGATGATGGATTTTTTACAGAATTGGCGAATCTGTCGATGTGGACTGGAGGTTTGAGTTGATGTACTTTTTCTCTATTGTCTAATTTATCATGCGGAACAAGAAGACCGGTGCTCAGGAACAACCGATTTGATAACTTGCACAATGAGCCCGTGGCATAACCATACATTTCATCCCCATTCTCTGACAACTAGGAGCGTATAAGCTGCCCCGGGGGTATCAACCCTAGTATATTACTGGACGAGTTATTCGAAGGACATTTATGTGTCCTAGCTGGGTGGAAACTCGGTAAACTGAGCGGAAAGAACAATATGTGACACTCGAATCACCACCCATCCTTCCCCTCGCTTGTCGTCTTTCTCTCAAGCTCGCATATCTGTCAAGTTGCGTCGTTCTGCGAGCTTATTAAATCCAAGTAGTTTCACGAAATGTAGTGTTTCTCGAGAGTAGCCAGGGTCTCCCTCGTTACGAAAGTCGACTTCTTTCCAATTCTACTGCGGCCAAGTAGAAACTTTGAGAAACTGTAGTTTTTGTTAAATTAAAGTAGCTGAAAGTTCGGAAATTTCTAATTAGGGAGTTGATCCCGTTTGAGAAATATTTTTAAATTAGAGAAAGTAGATTTGTAAACAAGTAACTAATGTTAAGGATTTAAAAATGTTTCACGACATTTGAAACTTTTGTTCCAGATTTTGTTACCAAAAAATGAAGTTTTCGAGTTGCTGAAAATAAGGAAAGATTAGAGTAAGTCTCACGTGTCTGCAACGGTCTTTAGGAGAAACGCGTGGATGGCGTAATTGCAATATGGCCGGGGATGAGCGGTGGGGAGACAATCGTGGGAGAGTTGGTTGTTCACGTTGGAAAGCCCTCGATGGAAAACTTATAACTCAATTATACGCTCGAACATAACAGACTGGAAAATAGTAAATAGATATCAAGTTGAGGCGCCTGCAAAGAGAAATGGAACCACTTCTAAGCGAGTCTATACGTATCTCTGAGATATCAAGCTTCCTTCACTTAGTACACTCTATTCCGCAATGCTTACAACCTAAACAATTTGCAAAATCTGCACAATCTCAAATTCCAATTAGCAATGCATCATTAATTCCATTTTGTAATTAATTCATACAGTTTGAAGAGAGAGCTTTAGTATTACACAATTGACTGATGTACTGATTTGAGTATAATTCTTCTATAATACATTAACTTATTTATTGTTTAGATTAAGCGACGCTGAGAAAGATGAATATTTGAAATTCTTACTGGGTGATGGCGAAAATGAGAGCTTGGCTTCTTCCGACAGTGAAGACGATGATTATTATTAATTTTTAAATTGAATTTCCTTACTAAACAATTAAAAATTAATAATGTTTGCTGTAATTTATTTATTAATAGTTATTCACTTCTATTTTGTATACTTTTTTAGGATGTAACACGAATTCCATGATATTTGTGTAGGGGTACCCGGGTACTCGGGTGGTTTGTACGTGCACTTTTTTCAAATTGAAAATTTGTTTAGTTAAGAAAGATAAATAAAACTTTTTAATGCATAATTCGATGGAAAATAAGTCAAATCGTGGGGATCCGGGAGAATTATAGCCTATTTCTTTAGGGGGAAAAGTTATTTAACAAAATTCACGTCGATGTGTACCCGAGTGGTAACACAAGGGTTAAATCTTTTAAAATACTGTCGAGCAATTTGACAGAACCTAAGTAATTTCTATTGTCAATGAAAGTACATTACTTTTGAAGAATGCCTTACAATTTCAACGTGTAACAAAGAATTTTAGAAGCAGAAGTCTATTACCAAAGAGGAAAACATGTACGCAACAAGCTTCATTTCGCTGGAAGTGGTGCCCTTGTTTGGACAATTTCAGTTCGAAACTGCAGAGTCGTCATGTTGAGAGCGTTGCATACAGTGATGCATCTAGGAGTAGTGACATAACGAGAATCGAGGTGGTTGGTTTAGGGTTTAGGGGGTTGTGTAGGAGTTCCGCGGGACAGGGGCGTAGGGGAGAAAGGGTGACAAGGTAGTAGTAATAACCGGATAGAAACGTTACCGCCGTTAAGCCTTCCTATTTATGATGCGTACGTGGTCTGCTGAGGCCATTTCGATGTAGCGAGACCTGGTCCAGCCATTTGGTTCGCTATTATCCAACCAGTTTATGCGTCATACGGGCACTCAAAGGGCTCGAAAGCGTCGAATCGTTATAATTTCCCCCGCGCATTTTCCCAATTACAAAAGACCACAGTCACTCTATGGACCTCTATTTTGTTTCTATACACTCACATGACTCGATGTAGATCATTTTTAAGTTTGAGGGACTAAAAGCCTTGTAATTTCATGAAATTTATTACATTATTACTCACAGGCGGGTTATTAATATTATCCCATGTCTTGAAAAAGTGTATACTCGGGAGATAATTATGCGACCACTCGAAATGGGGTAACGTTATTATTATTCCTCGGAGCTAGTAACCGGAAATTGTGGAGTGGAGAAACTCAATTCTGTTTCTATGAAAGAGCCATTTTGTTAGGAACAATGCCTGTTTTCGGTTATCCGTTGCCCGAGACAGGAGAATGAAAAGCGTTATCGTGGAGGTTGAAACGTTGCAAAATGTGTAATCTCATGATGCCGGGTCTTTCTTGCGGAGAATGGTGCCTACGTTCCTTGCATGCCTCATTCTCCCATTGACGTACGAGCCAACGTTGAATGTTTAACTAAACTAGACTTAAATATTCATCAAAGTTCTCATTTTCCTAAATTCCCGAAAATACCATGAAATAATTTGAAATATCGTCAAATAG
This sequence comes from Synergus magnus, assembly GCA_032275165.1. NCBI lineage: Eukaryota > Metazoa > Arthropoda > Insecta > Hymenoptera > Cynipidae > Synergus > Synergus magnus. The sequence continues at coordinate 419,050 of JAUESH010000002.1, read as the reverse complement.
AATTCTATCAACACAACGAATAATGATGTAAACTTCCCCTTAATTTGCTTCTTTTTCAATCGAGAATATGTATCTAGATTCTACAGTACATCTTGAGAAGAATATAGTCCCTTATCCCTATTAAATCTACCTCGTTATTTTTGAAAAATATACTTTATACCCTTTGTGAATTTTAATAACATTTCTTCCCGACATTATTAAATACCGATCAGACCATCTCAGTAAAAAACATTCTGTAGACTTATGTTAAAGTCGTACACAAAGGACAAAAACAACACAAGCATTACCTTATTACTTAATATTTATGCAATGAATGTATAAATGAAAAAAACCCTCTTTGCTTTTGAATCCCAGAATAACTACTTCTACTCTTTTACATTGGAGGCCCTTGTGCTCAAGGAGAAAAAGTATCCGAGAAAATGAAAGGTGGAAATAAAAAGGAAGAAAATGGAAGGAAAGAATAAAGGAGTCAGGTGACAAAGAGGAAAGAGTCAGTTCGAGCCTTCTTAGAAATTCAAAGTCAGGTCACGGATGTCGCGAAGCGTAATAAGGGTACGGACGTAATTGACACGTTGGATATCTGCGGGGTTTAAACGGAGCGTGCTCGGAACGTGTTCGAGCCATCGACATTGATTCTTTTGTCAAGGAAGTTGTAGGAGGTGTAAAATAAAGAAAAATTACGATATAAGGGTGGCGAATGGTATAGAGATGGAGAAAGATGAGGGCCAAGCCTGCGAGTGAAAAAGAAGGACAAAAGGGACTAACGCCTTACTTTTTATTTTATCACCTCTCTGCTATAACTGTATCGCTGAGAATAGGTGTAAAGTGCTTTTAACGTAATCACTCCGAGCACCGAACGAGAACTTTTTGAAAGTGAGATGTTATAGGGCGTGTCTGATGGGAGAAAATATTTACGAGTATGTGTGGTATCTAGAATAAAATTGATACTTTTACTTCGAGATCCCTTTTTCATTTGGGAAATAAAATTAGCGTAGAGTAATGTAGACTTATGCGATTCAAGAATTTTCAGATTTTATGAAATCTATTTTAGTTTCGCCGAAATCCCTTTATATCTTTTTACGTCCCTTAAAATTATTGGGATTCCGTGAAAATCCACAGTTTCCAATTCATCCAGGTTCAAAATTGATGAGTTTTAAATAGAAATATCAAAAAGCAATTTAAAAGCAATTTCATAAAATGTCCACAAAAATAAATTTAAAACATACAAAATATAGAAAGAAAATTAAATTTCAATTTTTTACAACCTATTCTGATAGAAATTCTGTATGACAATTCTGAACAAGCTTTGAAATCCCGCAGAAATTCCATGAAACTTGTAATGAAATTCTATTGGAGAAGTAGAGAATACCTTCGGAAAAATTGATCTAGTCTTCCTGATATCCGTTTTACAATGTTTGAATGATATAATGGAGTTCTAGATATTAATAATTTTTTTTTATATTTTTTAAATTGAAAAATATAATTTCATTAAATCAATCGGAAAGTAGAAATCAATTTAAACGTCTAGACGATAAAATAATTTTCTCCACTATCATGAGACATAGAAACTTCCCAGAGAGGAAATAAAATAATTGTTCACCGAATCTCTAGTGCAACTCACGTCTGACCAATTCGGCTGTTACTACTTAATCCTACAGACACTCTGGGGGAAACAGTAGCACGAGTCAGCGAATAGTCTTCCCACCTTGCAATTCTCATTTTAATTCGATAAAGAATTTTTGATTTATTAATATTAAATTTGAATTTTCTCTCCTTCTTATAAAATATAAAATAATTATAAAAAGTTAGAAATTTCCTTTCACAATAATAATACAAATCGTAAAAAAATACATTGTCGGTAAAGTAGATCAAAATGTTGGCAAAAAAGAACAAAATCGGTTCACCCATCGGTAAAACAGTTTAAAATGTCGACAAAACAGATCGTAATAATGGAAAAGAAATTAGTAAAAGCATTTCAAAAGAATAATGATTTAGAATGCTAAATATTGTTACTTGTACAATTTGGATAAATAAATGATTAGACTAAATAATGAAAAATAAAAAATATAAGAAGTAATGAAATACTCGTACGTGGTCAGTAGAGTGCTTCTCGCCTCGATCACTTATGCTGGCCCTTATCCGAGTTAGGAAACGGAAAAAAGAGATAAGAAGTCGCGGGGGCACAATAGATGGAGAGAGAAAAGTCAAGAGGGTGGGAGAGGGTTGGGCGGGGCAGGGGACTGTCGGCAAATTGAATCTCGTACAAGACGTGACCGCCCCCGGGAGCACCGCCGTCTGTACCCTGAAAATCACGACATGACTGGGGCTACAATACATATTACGCTTTCGAGAAGCGGTCACGATAGCTCTTGAGATTCCACGTTCCCTTAAACCCGCCATCTTGTAGATTCGCCCCGACAAAAGACGTGCTTCACTTTTTTTTATTCGAAAATTTTATTCTACTCTTGAACTTCCTTTTTCCCGTTTTATCAACATTTTTATTTAGATTACTGGGCAATTATTCTTCTTTGAAAATGTTTTTTTTATTGACCTATTTATATTCGCCATAATTTTTTTTATTTACTTCGATTTCTTCTTTGTCGACAGTTCGCTCTGTTTTATCGACACTGGACTATTTTACCGACCTAAATTACTATTACCTTTATCGACCATTTGCACTGCTTTGCCGACACTCATCTGGTTTCAGATTATGGTAACGTTTATCTTTTCAATGGATTAACTTTAAGCAGTAAAAATATTTTTAGTCTTTTCAGAAGAACCACTGGCAGCTTTGCAAGCTCTTGAATTTTCTTAGTATTTGTTTGAAAAACAAACCCCTCGTGTCTTTACGAAAATATTCCAAGAAGAGGGAAAAACACCGAACCTCTGAGTTTGATCGAACCAAGTTTATTACAAAAATTGTCAAAGATCCAATTTTTCTAACAATTTTAAAAGTATTTGCAAGAGATAACTTCTTTATCCAATTAGTTACCAATTTTTTTAGATCGGTAAAGTAGAAATTTTCTGTTAATTTCCAAAGTATTCAATTAATTAAATTACGTAATATCTTTTTGCTAAAATAGCTAATGATCTTTTTTAATAAGCTCTTTTTAATCTTTTTATCTTTTAATAAACCTCACTTGGAAAGTGTTGAGTGGGAATCAGGATGTGAACGAAAGTTATTAAAATTTGTAAATCGCCGCAGGTCTCGTTGGTTTAGTTATGCCTAGATGGACAAATGGAAAATTAAAAATGCCAATCCTACGTTGAAAAAGCCTCGAGCACAGCCGCTGGAGGTGTCACTCAAGGAAGTAAACGTAAATTTCTCTCCATCTGCTGACGACGGATTTTCGCGATGAACGTTAAGTGGACTCGAAAAATTCTCCTCCTACCTTATCAATTCTCTCAACACACAATTCCGCCTCGCGCCAGAGCTACAGTTTAAAAATTAATTCCCCTCGGCTCCCAATCCAGATTCTTAGGAATAATGCAGACCTTAGGTAGAAATAGAGTTGCAGATTTGACGTTTCTGGGATATCCAGAAATATCATTCTCGTCCAATTTTCCTATTTTCTTCATTCCATTCTAAAGAAAGGCGATTAAATCAGTAAAATTCCCTCTATTATTTATTCTATCGAAGTAGAGTTGAATCACCTTCAAAATCATACTTGTGTTCTTTAGCGACAATCCATCCCATAATTTAGAAAAAAATTCTGTTTTACTCTTTTCTGCTTTAAAAACAATTTTCTGAAATATCGACAGTTTAATCTCTTTTACCGACTTTTTTCTGTATTATCAACATCTCGCTCTGTTTTACCGACTTAGTATATTCAAAAGAACAAAAAAAAAACTAATTTGAATGAATACGCTAATTTCAGAAACTTATTAGACAAGACAAGTACTGGCGTGTAGTTTTCGATGTTAGATAGATTTACGTCAGCGAAATTGCCTAGAATGAACTCGAGCCTGTTTCTCATAAGCGACTAAAAGTGTCAAAATTGTGGTAGGGGTGCCGGTATAACTTTGCAAGTGAGGACCGAGAAGGCTGGTTAAGTTTCGGAGCGGGGGAGCTTGTTGCCGCTTACTATTTAAATTAGTTACCGCTTCGCTCGCCGGTGATCCGATTTACAAGAAACATCTTAACTGAATTCATCCCGCAAGGTATGACGAAAGTCCTTCAAAACAATATCATCTCCCGCTTCCCTCGATGCGATGAAGTCTGATTTTATTTTTAGGAAAGAATGGTCTATTTTATCGATAATTTTCTGCCAATTGTCGATAAAATGGACACACTTCCCAATAAAATAGTAAGCTGCTCAATAGTTTCTTTTGAAATACAAATTATCCAATTTTACCAACTGTTTTACCAACAGTCGGTAAAATGGTCATAAAATCACGTAAAAATTAAAGTTACTCTATTACTTTTTTTCTTAAACAGCAGTTCTTGCCTTAATAATAAAATATGTAACAAAATATCTTATAACATAAAAATTCTTCGTTTTTTTTTTTTTAAATTTATATCGATTTCGGCGCATCAAATTTTCAGCAATCAGTGAGTTTAAACCGTGTTTGAAAATTCGTATCCCGCAGCGAGTGTTCGTTATAATTAGGTTTACTGGAGGTGTTACTCATCATTGCGTGACGAGCTAGTTGCATGTTTTAATTGGAAGGGTTGTGCCAGCATTTAGGCAACTTTTGATAAACGGTCGGATCCGAACGAAAAGTACGATAATTGGGCATGGGTTTAAAAGTCACAATCGATAGCGAAATCGACACCCTACTCTTCATTTAAAAAATTCAAACTTTCCACTCACATTTTTTTCTCGCAATAATAAATATTTTTGCTAAAATTAGACCATTTACCTCCGTTTCATACAGACGGAGGTAAATGGCCTCGTTTTAGTAAAGAATATTTATTATTGTGAGCGTAAAGATGGGAAAACTAAATTGCTTTTATAGTAAAGTATCACATGCTCTTAAACCTCTTTTTTTTTTCTTTTTTTTTTGTACGATAAGCTGAAGTGTATGTGAAACAGTGAATACGTTCATTACACGAAGCTTTCGGATGATAGCGATTCAATACGGATGAGGTCGTTGAGTTGATATCGTTATACGGTAATATCGTAATATTCCACCTTGAGAAGCATCGGCAACGCGTGCACTTGACGACTAAACTGTCATTATCCCACTCCTTTATCGTCTATTCGCAGTCTGTTTTATCGACCGATTTTATATGCGTTACGATTCTCGTTCCCCACCTTTCTTTTAAAAAAATCTCCTTAAATTCATTTCCCTTACTAGAGTTTCGTCTACAGGAGATCGGTAAAAGAAAACGATCGGCTGATAAACGTAATTGAACTCCGTAAAAGTCGAAAAAGCGTAGATAAAACAGACATATTGAGAAAACAAAACCATGAAAAAAATATATGACCAGTCAATTTTTTTTTTTTTTCATAACTCATCTTTTCTTTTTGACCTACTATTTTTTCCAAATACCTGTTTCTCTTTCTACAAAAACAAATTTATTTCTCAGCCTTTTTGCTATGCTAGAAAGATTGTTACTTTGGTTTGTCTTTCTTGTAAACAGTCGGTGTATCGATTGCAAACATCGTGGGTCTGTTCAACAAGATTCCCCCCGCCCTAGCCCCCGACTCGTGGTCCACTTGTTCGAGTCAAGAACGTCCATCGGCGTTTTCGATATCGTCTAACCCTCCTCGAGATCTCCCAATAGGAAAGCTGACAGCCTCTAGGAGTGAATTCGTAATCGTAGTTCACAAGACAAATACAGAGAGAAAGTTAGAGAGAATATAGTTTAGGGAGTTCAAATTGAGAGAGAAATAGTTCAAAATGATTTTACGGGCCTGTTTTACCCTTTTTCCGACTTTACCCTCATTTTTGTGCACTTTAATTACAATTTTTCTGATTTACCGACGTAATGTCAGCTTTACCAATAGGCTGATCTGTTTTACCATCTATGGTTTGTTTTCTTTACCATCTGTAGATAAAACAGGGATAAACTCTGACGGGAAGGCAGAGATGTTCGCAATCTAGAATATTTTTCCTTTTAGGTGAAATACCACTCTGAAATGCTGTCGTGAATTAAAGAAAAGATTGCATTCGTACTAAAGACAGACTAAATTAAGATAACACTATTACGAGTACAACTTCGTCTTTGGCACGTGATCCGCTCGGTAAGTCGCTAATTTCATTTCGCGAATCCGATACACTCGTTCTTGGTGCACTGAATTATCGAGAGATTCGTTAATCTTTAACAGAGATTCTTCGTCCCAGAACTACTTACTCGACTAACCATTTGCTCCAGGATGCACGTAGATCCTCGATAATTCAGTGCTGCCTTCCTATTGGTTAAACTCACTGTGACATTTTCAGCTCGCGATCTAATTATGCGATTCAAATTAAATTCCATGACAGAAATTATAATTTAAATACACATTGTCTGTAATAAGTTTTTAATCTCTATATTTTATTTTCTAAACACAGAACTTTTTCTTTGCGTTTTGTCGTCAGTATTTAGTACTTTATCGACAGGATTTTCTGTTTTATCAATAAAACATTCCTGTATTACCGACAAATCTGGTTTACCTACCGTCGGAATACTTTCTCGTCGATAAATCTATTTTACCGATAAATAATGTTATTTTTCATAGTTAGATATAAATTAAACGAGCAGACCCGGCCACACATTGCTGTGGCTCAGTTATAATAAGTTGAATTAATATTATACTAAACTATTCAATACTTACAAATTTGTCCTATAATAAACAGTTAATTTGCAATAAAAAAATATTGAGGTCATTAATCGAGATAAAAACTATCCTATGCCTCAAGTTGGACCAAATTACACACAGTATATAAAATTTCATCAAGATCGGTTAAGTAGTTTCGGAGTTTAGTGGCGACAGACATCGTGACACGAGATTTTTATACATATAAAGATGTTTTTTGCATTCAAGTATTATTTTTATTAACGTATAATTGAGATCTGATTTTAATTTTGAGACACCCGTTGTATTGGGGACAAGAAAACGGATCAGAATACGTTAAATTAATTATGTCTCCATTTTCTACCTTCTTGTTGATCTTACCATGATCGTTAGACTATTTTCTGAGTTCATCGATTTCTCGAGTCGAAAACGTTGAAATAAAGAGGAAACCTTCCACTCAGCAGGAAAATGTAAGACGGAAGCAAAAATACATTATCGATGAACTCTTCTCGGTTCTTGTTTCTTAAAAAAGCAGTCGATCCAGCTGAACATGAAAGTTTGAGAAATGACATCAAAGATAAGTCGTAGAGATACAAATTTTGCATTTTACATCAGATCTATCAGAAGTTCTTTTTTATCTTTTCCATTTTCCTATTAAAGAAAATCATCGCGGTAGTAAAATAACAAATATTAAAAAGCTTTCAGTTATGGTTGCCACTCTGTTTTACCAAAGTTTCTGCTGTACCAGCAGTTGATACCATTTCGGCCGGTAAAACAGGTTGAAATCATTGTTTCACTCTTTAAAAAGATTATGCAGAATTAATTATTAGTCTTCTTCCTGTATTATTTTTAAAATAATTTAATACATTGAAGAAATTGTTTTCCAAGCTAGATTCTCTTCATTCTTTGAGTGCAATCTGTTTTTGCTTTAGGGCTTAATGCGAAACGCGAGATGCATTCTTTACAATGGAGACGTAAATAATGATTAGATAGAGGCAACTTGAGACTTGAACTGCCTTATAAAAGACCTGAGAGTACAAGTTTGTCGCCTCGATTGAATTCATGTCAAGATTTCAAAATCCCTGGAAAAGTTACACTCTATTGTATTTCTGCTTTCTCATTATGAAGATTCTCTATAAAATCAGATCATTCTTGAAATTTCATTTAGTTAGATTTGTTTTACCGACATTTAGCGATAATTTGTCCTACGTTATCGACTTTTCTGCTTTATAAACAGTTCTCCATTACCTAAAATCCTCACTACTTTACCGACGTTTCTGTTTTACCATCAGTCGGTATATTCCAACCTCCTAATCTATTTTATCGTTAAATAAATCTAAATTAATAGTTCAACGCTTAAAAATCGAGGTTTTTTAAAAATATTCTTGGCTAAATAAGGCAAAGGCAGCAATCCGTGTGTGGACGAATAAAGTGGCACTAGCAAAAGCTGGTATCACCTGTTGCTGGTAATTATCGGACGTTGCGTCGTGCCAGGGACTCGGCTCTATGAAAAGTAAATGCAATACTTGGAGAGAATTTTCAGTGCGTTAGGGACTCACTTTTTTCTCTTCCCTGAATTATGATCCCCAACAGACCAGTAAAATTGATTATTATTTTTACTTTTAATACATTTTTAATATCACTGATTACACGTCGTAATAAACACTTAATGGGATATTTGAATAAAGTTGAATTAAATGTTGTCTATTTTATAATAAACTGTCTCAGCGAAGGAGGTTTCCTTAAAAATATTATCTGAACTCGACTGGCGCTACATCTTGTTTCCTCGCAAGTCTGCGCTTCCTGAGGGAAAAAATTCGATTTGCCGACACCGCGGTTCATTCACTTTTCTTTTTGCGTGTTTCGCATGGGGTAAATTTGACCCGAGACGAAGATCGAGTTTCGAACGCAGTCGGCGACAACGCGGAAATGATTATTTCCTGCTGTCGTCGAGCGATGCGAGACTACAGAAAATCGCGAACACAGAACCAGGAACGTATCGGAAAATCCTCACTGAAGTGATGTGATTCTATAATAATTATTCCAGTTACATTTTCAAACTCATAAATATCGAGTACAACTCCCTTTGAAGTACAAACAATTATTATAACTGTTTTTATTTATCCGGAATAGTTGGATTCATTTTAAATTTATTTAAATTGTATTGAGTTTCATGCGTTTTATAGGATATCATTGAAATTTTTCAGTTTCAAATAATTACATCCTCTACGGCTGTTACAAGCATAAAATTTAAATCGCGATAATTTCACATCCGTTGTTAAATGTAACGGTTGCAGTAAAATTCAGCGCAGTTCAGTTCTACTCAGCTAAGGTAACATTTTAAGGCAGTAAATAACCCATTTTTACAGCATCGGTTGTAGCAGTATTATTTTAACAATAAGTGTAAAGCAATACCGTGGAGTGCATTACGTTTTTTTACTCGGATGTGAATAAAAAGCTTTCCACTGCCTTTGAACTCCATTGTACTATTTTTTATCGACTATCGTTACTCGTAAAGTAACGTGGCTCGCTTTTACAAATACGATACACCCACATATTTTTACCACTGTGTAATAACAAGATAAATAATACAAATACGAGGGTCGAAAATGGAGCCGCTCGTTTTACGATCGATAAGACCGATTTACCGTCCGTCCTCTGCACGAATGCATATTTTCGTCCAATATCGCGCATGCATGTAAAAGAGAATGGCCGGCCATTGTCGAACAATGAATTATTGAATGATAACACACAAGTGCGACCATTCTTCCGCTCGATTCTAGATGATATTTTTCAAAATTCTTCCTATCAATATACTGTATTCCATCTGGATTGAATTGTTTGATTCGGGAGAACTGTGACGTTTTGCGGTGCACGGGTGATTATTTAGTAATGCAACAATGCAAAATTGCATCTACTTTCATTTCGATTCATTGTATTGCATTTTTATTATACCCGGCTTGTTATTCAATCTTCAATAAAAAAAAAACGTTTTAATTAACTTTTAGCCGACTGCTGTTCATCACTTTCTTTAGTGGGATAATATTCTGCAATTTAATTATGGGATATGCAAAAATGCATGCGAGTTGTCGTTTAAAGTAATCATCATATGGTTTAAATGCAAAATTTCAACAATTATTCAATAATATTTACATCCATGGCATTAAAAAAAATCAATCTAATTCAACGGATTTCATTAGCATTCAATAGAATATCAATAGATATGAAAAGCAGAGATAAATTTCACTGAGCTTTTGACCATATTTATGTTCATTTTTTATGGAAAAGAATTTCTTTATTATATTTGCTGCAGGAATAGCAAAATACATGTATACGTATGCAAAATTACGCCGGTATACCCCGCGGGAGCAACAATGCGAGCTTGCTAACGAATCATGTTACCGACGAGACTCGTACGGGGGATAATTGTTACATTACTCCGCTACGAATTCAATTAGATCGAGTTATGGTCGCAAGCGGTACATTCATGCAGAATTCCGCTTATTATATCCAGTGGGTGGGAAAAAACATATTATTAATGATAACTGGAGATACTCATTATTTAGTACCTCACATTCCCCAGGATATTGATTCTTTGGCTTTAATTGGCTGATATTGCACGAATAATTATCACTAATAATAAAAAAGGAAGGATGTAACACCAATTCTTGAATTTTCAAATATTATTAATAACGAGACACAAAAAAAGTTTCTTCACTATTTATCAGCACTTTCTACGCATATATCTTAAAGTCTGATCACAAATTGATCTAAACTACTTAAAATCAGAAAAATCCTAGAAACATGCAAGAAAACTTATCTTCTTTTTCAATTTTCTAAATTAATTGTAATTTCATAATAAATGGAATAATGTCATAGAAATTTGGTTTAAAAAATCCCTGAAATTTGGTCCATGTGGGAGAAAAGATTCATTTGGTGAAGTCGAATTCGAATCTACAATCGAAACAGCGAGCTTTATCGGTTTCGCCGCAAATTTATTGGTGTACAATGGCCTCGCAGATATCTGCATTAAACGGCACGAAAAGAGAAATAAATGGACTGACCACACATAGGCATGCGACAAGTACCAGCTAATGAATCGATTCAAGGCCAATGAGCAATGAGTTACCCAAATTTATCGTGCCGTTTACGCCATGCGATATAAACACGAATAAACCGAATTGAGTCCGCGATATGTGATTAAAAAGTACCCAAATGGTGGAATTTCTAATTAATGTTTTAATTAGCCTATTTATTTACATGATACCATTTTCGGAAATGCAAGCATAATTTAAAATGAATATTTAATGTTTAAATTTAATTATTGAAAAAGAATTTGGATTATGAGTTTCTCTACTGAACCCATAGTACATGAATATGATATTTTCTTCAGATAGAAGTCCAACGTTGATATTACAGAAGGAAATTTAATATACATTATCCATAAAAATGTCTAGAATTTTTCTAAGACAAAATTATGAAACCCTATATATTCATAATTTAATTTTTTTAATTGTCTACAATTGATTCTTCTTTACAATCTTTTACAAGCCAGAAGTGGCTTGTTATAACTTATAAGTAGCTTCTTTGTCAAGGATAAGGTCCGCAGATAACAGCACCAATTAGAAGTCACGACGATCCACTCTTCTGCGAATCTCTTATCCCGTGGGTTAATTTATTCTGGATTAAAGGATTGCAACTCGGGAGACAGTCATATTTGAAAGAGAGTTTCAAGCCAGAGATCAAAATCAAAGGACAATTTTCTACCCTCGACTTCTCATTCTAATTAATTTTAAATCCTCAACAAACTCACCATCCATTTTACATATTTATTTTCATTTTTTTGTTCAATTTTGTTGAATAATCTCCTTTTGAGGATTTACAATTTCACTTTGCCAGTCTACAGTTAGCGAAATTGTTTTTTTTCATAATCCATTCCTATTTTTGGATTCAAATACTTATAAACCTAAAAAAAAAACAAATTTTTATTTATTTTCGCCGTAAAAAAATATATAATCGCCTGGATTCGAACCCATTCTGAGAACTCAACAGTCGTTCCTCTTATGCAAACGTCCAAACTTCTCAAAAAAATTTTAAACTTCAATATTTCTTCCTTTTCTTCACTATCGCGACTCTTTCCCATAACTTGAAACTCGGATTATGCCCGAGGAGCAAAAATCTATGGAAAAATATGCAATTTCATTGCGAGAGTTATGATTCAAAGTTCAGGCGTGAAAAGTTTCCCATGCTGGCATACTTTCACACCAGGTTAAGATTACCTGACTCGGTCGTATTTACCGAAATGTTGGTGGATTTAGAGGTTGAGGGGGCAAGGGGGAGGAGGCGCAAGCAACAAGATCTTGAAATGGTACTGGAGGGGGGACTTCCTTAAAGTTCTCTTGGAAAAAGCAACGTTCGCGAAAAAGTTTCCTGTAAACGGGAAAGTTCTCGCGAGCGTGCTCGTTTTAAAAAGTTTCTTTTTACCGGGGTATATATACCTACATAAATCAAAACTTCTTGCGTAAGCCGATAACTGATAAGCCGTCGCCAGAGGTTGGATGAAGCTCCGCGGATCCCAAGGGTGATACCATCCAAAAGAGGCTCTCCTCTCAAATTAGACATCAAACTTTCGAATTCCGATTACAGTAATCCCCTCCCCCCGATTATAGTAATAGTATTTAATTCCCCTTCTCGCAGAATTTTTAAGTTCCATTTTTCTAAAATTAATCCTTTATATAGCTAATCGAATATTCTAGAATCTTTATTATTAGGATATAATATTTTTTTGTGTTATTATAATATTTAAAAGAGACATTAATAATTTCGAATTTCAATATTATATCAAATATTGGAGTTTTTAAGCATGCTTGATAATAACTAAACTGGATTATGTGGAATTAATATTTGATTGTTCAGTCATTTCCGCGCTTGATGGGAACTCGCGAAGGTTCCAATTTCGCACTCTCTATTATACACTTGATGTTATAACTGAATCAAATACATATTCGTATTTGCAAGTTTAGTATCGGAGTGGTTACAATTATTCGAAATTCACTCCCATCAAACAATTATTATACATCATTATTTTTTATTCATTTGCATAAACATACTCAAAAATCGAGTAAACTGTGAAAAATAAATCCCAAGTGTCTTGAAACAATGGAAAAATACAAACTCCTTACAATAAAATACAGAAAAAAAGAATCTGAACCCTGGGAATCGAACCCGGATCGTCCGATCGCCAATTGTGGGGCTTGACCACTTACCTAATTCTACATTCGAACTAAAATATTGAATTAAACTGATTTTCCGGCTATTTCAGTCAAAATTATAAGTAAAATGGTATAAAAGAGGACAAACTAGGTAAAAAATCTACTCGCAAGTATAAAAATCGTCTGATCTCCCCTAATTAAATTACTTTCAAGATCTCGCTCTCTAAAATCATTGAAACAGAATAACAAATTGCAATAAAAAGTAGCGTAAATAGAGCGTGTTTAGCAAGCAGCGATTTTACAGAGTAAATTGCAGAATGCATAGCTGAATGCATTAATAGCAATCTCGATGCATTCGTATCCAGTTGACTTAATGGAAGGGATGAATAGAGACAGAGATAGTCAAGAGACTTAGCGAATGGAGCTCGAATGGTACAGTAGTTTTGGGGGGGAGGTAGTACCGGCTGATAGAATTCAATTCCACGGTCGATTATGCAGGCAGCCTCCCGGATTACGTATTACGCGCTACCATTTTGCGTCGATGAACGGATTACATGGTATGTACGTTCGACCAACTCGTCGGTCACTCGTCGGCCCGAAACCCTTCTGAAAATTGATTTCAGTTATAATCGAATAACCGAAACTAGAACGAGCATTGCTGATCGCAATGAGCTCGTAATTTATTCAGAATTATTAATTATGCGCGAAATTACTTGGTAAATGTGTTTATTTGCTTTATAAAAATAAGGAATTGAGTTTGGTCGGACAGTTTTAGTAGAGGAGAGAGAAAGAGTATTAAAAAAATGGGATAACAAAAACTACCGTGCGGGGATTCGAACCCTAGGTGGGAAGTTCCCTTAGTTCGCACAGTAGACTCTTCACTTTTGTGTTGTTGAGTTATATTTGACGATGTAATAATTATGATTTTAATATTATATTAACGATATAACTCAATTTTTATTTTAGACTAGGAAGATTTTATTTTATTTTTTCCTTTAAATTAAGGATTCTTTGTTCTAGAGGAGGTCTTTGAAGCAATATCAGTGGTATGCAGAAAACGGGGAATAAATTCATCCATCGATACTTGACGCGTGCTCGAAACCTCGAATTGCGTCGTCAGTCAGCAGTTTTTTTCAGGAAGCATCGGAATTAGAAATTTCCGTCGATGTTCCTGCAAGTGAGTCAGCGACTTCACAAAAATCGAATTATTATCTCCGCCAGACCGAAAATCTCTTTGATCGTCTACCACAAATACCCTAACCCTTTACATTGATAAAACCATAAAAAAGGGTTCATAAATGTCAAAAATCGTGAAAAATCAATTCCAAGTTGCTTGAAATCGCCGGAAAGTACAAGCACTTTTTCAAAGATATGGAAGAGAGGGAAAGAAATTTTAATTTTAGTCTTTTTCTATTTATTTATTATATATTCGTTGAAAATGTATATTTTGGAGAGAAAATTGTAGGTAAAATGATATTCAACAGGAGGAAATAATTTTTTTAAATCTGATAGATGCTGGAACAAGAAAAGGAAGCTTTCTGGATCAGGAAGTCTTTCAAGAACAGAGGAACGTTCTCTTTGTGGAAAATACGCGATATAAAGGGAAGGTCGTAATTAAAAGAAAATATCGACCGGCTAGCCGCAAAGGTTTTAGCAACGGTAAAGACGATACTTAGACATCAAAGGCAATACTTTCGAGTAGCGACTTAAGCCCCTTTGAGTCTCACGGAATTGGCCCAGAATCCTCGTAGTAAGAACCGTTAGACTTTCTAAGAGAGTATAGTAGAAAATAACCCTGTCCAGTGGCGTAACGATCTCGTATTTGTAACCAATTAATCATCAGTTGGGAATAAATCGGTACCGTAAGGAGAGGGATTAACCCCCGTAAGAGAGGACAGGTTCTTCCGTGATAAATCGCACTTCTTTCCCCTCGTTGCGTCGCGACGGCCATTTATAATATTGGATTACGCCATCAGTCGAAGTCAACCTGTCTCGCTTATAAAATGTATACCGACCTTTACTCTTCCTCAAAATCGATAAAAAATTATCTAGCAAAAAATCCGGAAGAAAAGGTCCAAATATGCAGAAAAGAATCTAAAGGCAGAAAGAAAGAAAAAGGTGTAAACTTAGTCCAGTGGTTAAGGCGCGCCACTGATGACTTTGTGGCCTGGGTTCGATTCCCAATGCCTGCTTATTTTTTTTTTTTTTTATATTTCTAGTATCGTAGAATCTTTTTTTTTTTTAGACTATAATCTTAGATTGGAAAATAATCCTTTCTTGAGAAGCGACTTATATTTTACTAAAAATAATCTCCAGAGAAATTTTGTAAGGATGCAAGCGTAGTTGAGAGTCTGATTCTTGAAAAATGTGGTGAATTCGCGAAATCGATTTGCTATGAGGTAACATTATCGCGGATATTATGTCCTAAGTAAGTCTGCTGCGGGTAATTCGGGACAATTTCGAGCTTAGTGGTTTCTGCTATTTGCACGGGAAATTGCACCTGCTGATGTCACATCCGTTGACTATCTGTGGGGCATCCAATTGTTCGGATCGATTCGCTACTACGTCTCCACAATCCTTCGAAAATTTGCCGTCGAGGATTCACTCATCTTCGGCTTACCAACCCTCAATATATACTTCGAAGTAATCGCACAAGACACCATAAAAAGGGTAAAAAAATTGCAAAAAATCGAGCAAATTAAATCGAAACTTGTTTGTAATTACCAAAAAATATGAAAGTGTCTCCAAAAGAAAGAGAAGAGGGAAAAAAAAAATCTCGACCTCGGGAATCGAACTCTGGTCGTCACATTACCAATTGCGGGGCTTGACCACTTACCTAATTCTGCATTCAGACTAAAAATTCAATTAAGCTGATTTTGTGGCTATTTAAGACAAAATTACAAGTTTTAATTAGTATGTGTCTACTTTATGACTATATTTACGACCTGGAAGACAAGTTTTGAAAATAACTTTACTAGTTTTCAAGAAAAAAATTTAAAATGTCTTAATTTTTATATTTAAGTAATTATTATTGGTCAATTAATATAAAATGAACGCGTTATCCTGAATTAGAAATATTTTTATTAAAATTTTATTAAATTAATTTAGCAATATCTGAATTAAATTTCTTGAAGGATTAGCAATCGAAATGGTTTAATGGAGTTGCGGCTGAATCTTGATTGCTTCGGTTACATTGTGTGGTTCAAACCTAATGGACAATTTCGTAGACCAATATCGGTTCATAACCCTTAGGATCTTCGATCCTACACTCCGGACATTTAACCATCTGCCAATGGTGGATACTCAATCTACATTAGACATTTCAATCAAATAAATTAAAATTGAAAATCTAAATTAGAAAAAGCACGAAATTTGAAAAATTTTAAATATAGTCGACAATACAGCCGATTGGTGAAACCTGGGTTCAAATCCCGGCACCTTTATATATATTTTTAAAAAATTTTTATCAACTTGTTTTTCTTTAATATAACTTTTGACTATTTTTTTTTTGTAAATCATTTTAAATAGTATAATTATGATTTAATTTTAAAAAATGCTGCAAGGTCTCTTAACCTTTTCACTTCCGATTGCACCTTCAATTCTCGGTCCATTATACCCGACGTCTGCTACTCGGCTAGGATTATTGTTCTAGTTCTAATAACTGAGAGTGCTCAGCCTCCATTTTCGAGAAGTAGGGTGCGAAGATCTCGAATAATAGGAAACCCGTCGCGCCTTTCACAAAACTTCAAAAAGTCCCACTCCTCTTTTCACAGAGAGCGAATTCCTTCACCTTCACCTTTCCATTTCACAAGTTAAAAATGAATTTTTAATTATTATACAACAAAAACAATACTTTTATTGTAAACATTAAAAAAAAAATTTCTCCACGGGGATTCGAACCCGAACCACGATTTCGATAATTCGTAAACCTGCAGACTATTGCCATTTTTTTTTTTTTACTTTATAAGTGTTCATTTTGATCAATAACTCACAATAGCTTCTTTTTCCTTCCTAATGTATTTCTTTATTTCTTTTTCCTTAAGTAATTTATTTTCTCTCAGGGTATAATATTGCCACCAATATAAGTGCCTTGAGGTCACAGACTCTCCTTCAGTAAACTTTGGTTCGACTCTTCTTCTTGTGTTGGAAAGCCGGAAAATTGCTCTGGTTGTTTACGCAGTCACTCCTTTCATCCCTCCCCATCATCACAAACCACCCCCGAAGGAATGAGACTCCGAAGAACCTTTACTTAAGATACCTTACCAAGCAAACCTTGGAAAGGTGGTGTCCCTCGTAAGGAAATTATAAAGATGCATACCCTAGCACTTGGGGGGAAGCTTTTAATTTAACTTCGCCAAACGTTATTGTCGTCCTAGGTACCCTACACAGTGGGGTAAATATTACTTCCGTTAAGTGTCTCGTAGTCCATTAGAATGAAGGTCTCTTCCC
This sequence comes from Synergus magnus, assembly GCA_032275165.1. NCBI lineage: Eukaryota > Metazoa > Arthropoda > Insecta > Hymenoptera > Cynipidae > Synergus > Synergus magnus. The sequence continues at coordinate 401,664 of JAUESH010000002.1, read as the reverse complement.
TCGCGGGAGGATTTCCACACACGAGTTTCTCGAGAGAAATTTGCGACGCAAGAGGTGAAAAATAATATCAAACGTAAGTCCGTCATTTTGAATTTATAAATTTCAAGATTAAAATTGAATCAGTTTTAAACATTAAATTCGCCATATTGGGTCCGCCATATTGAATTTGGAAAGTCTGATGTCAAATTCGAATTCAGCGACTTCAAAAACATATAGTGTCATGCGTCACACATCCTAATAATTTTTCAGCTGTTATTTAAGTCCAGATCGAATGCCATACAGCTCCCACCCGGGGTTCGAATCTCCTCACCTAATTTTTTTTTTTGGTTTTTTATTTTTTTTAATACATTTCTGGTAACGTAGAATCACTTTTTATCTTCTCCTTTGAATTAACACGCATTTCAGAAGCGATTATATTAAATTTGATTTATTATATTCATTTTTTTTGTTTTTCTTTATTGATAACATAAAAGCTTCTAAAGAGTTGCTCGGTTGGAACATTTGACTAACAAAACACAATGCTGCGGGCATAAAGCTTCAGTTTCCAAGAAAGAGGTGCGTTTTCCGATTGAATAGTAAGCCGAGACTCGTAAGCTCGCATTACCGCAGACAATAATCCCCAGACTCTATTACCGTTTCACTACTAAAGCCTTCGCTCATTAACTTCTCCCGCAAAAGCTAATTACGCCAGGAAGAAAAACGGATATCGATCAAAGTCTCTTTTCTTGACTGATACATAATTTTTTCGTCGTCGGACTCTAAAATTATTCCTCCCAAAGTTAAAATAATTAACTTGACAAGAGTTTCACTAAATTCAGTGTAGAAAGTTCTCTTAGTTCTATAAATGATTTTTTAGAGGCTTTATAATTTCTCGACATTGAAATTCGAATCGATCTTTCTCCGTTTAAAGCTGAATGTTGTGAGACTGTAGATTCAAAACTTGAGAGACGAGACGAGACTAACAACTTCTGCCTCGGGCGTATTGAGTTTAGCTCGAGCTCTTCGAAACAACCTTCTCTCTCTCTCTTTCCGGCACTTTCCCAGACACTGAATAACTTCAGAAATCCGTTGTTCTCGACTAGTCATAAAACAATCGCTGACGGTTTCAGATCTCTCTGTCAGATTCAGACATAATTATTTCTGTTCATAAACAGATCTCGCTATTTTTGATACAAACTTTTTTTCTCTCTCTTTCTTACTTTCACTGTCACAAATTATGATTTTCAAATATCGAGCCGGCAATTTCACGCTTTCATTATATTGACTCTCCCTCTAAATAAAATACCTGCAGCCCCGAGGATTGCTTTTAATCGTTTGATCTCGAGAATTTCAAAATAGATTTCGCCTCGCTTTTATTAAAATTCCTTTGACGAGGTTCAATCTGATTTAATACCATACCACCTGCAAAGATACATTTTTCTATCTCGTAAGAAATAAATTCATTACGGCATTTCCAAGCGTTGTCAAGTATTAAGAGATTTAAAATAATGACAAAATTTAAAAAGAATTACCAACAGTCTTTAACATCATTTAAAGTTAATATTCCACGCTATTCAAAAAATTAACGAACATCGTTACTTCAAATCTTAATCAAAAAAGATTGCATAAAAATCTTACAAGAATGTATAGCGTTGCTATCAACTTGTAAGGAGTTGTGAAAAATGAATCTCGTCTTTCCGTATAGCTTAGTGGGTGGAGCACCAGACCGGCAATCTGAAGACCTGGGTTCGATTCCCAGCGGGGCTACACGGAGAAAAAAATCGGACTTTTATAGTATGGCCCCGGAAGTAACATAAGGAGTACGCACTCAATGGGTGCCGCTGAGAAAAAATGGTCGCGTGTTTTCCGACATTTATTGAATTAGTGGAACTAGCGCCCCTTGCGGGAAAAGCTTGAGAAATATCTCCCATTGGTTCAAATTTTACGCACGCGATTCAAAATCGAATTAACTTAATTCGATTTTGAATCACGCGCCAGATTTCACCGCGCGCGTAAAATTTTGACCAATGGGAGGTATTTCTCAAGTTTTTCCCGCAAGGGGCGCTAGTACCACTAATTCAATAAATGTCGGAAGACACGTGTAGGGAATCAATATTGTCATTATTTCACATCGAGTTTCCCATCGCACATATGCTATATACTCCGCGCCTAAGGTTGACTCTTCCAGTCATCCCCACCTTCTCATCTAACCGCCGCCATGTTCTCGTCCACTGGGTGACGAACGATTACGGAGGCAAGACGTGTCTCTTTCTCTGATGGAACAGACTCAATAAATTAATTAGTGACTTAAATTGGTGTTCGTTATTTGATTATCATCTAGACTACAAATTATTTAAATCGTAGGACAATACCAAGGTCCTACACACGCACCATTTTGGTTTACGAAGTGCGTACTCCTTATGTTACTTCATCGTGTGGCCTAACCTAACACCTCTTTCGTAAGAGTACTCATACTCAAAAAAGATGAGTTTCTTACAACCGTAGTGAGGCGAAGTTCGAACTATTTTCGCAAGGCACAACGATTTTAAAAGCATGAAATTTTGTACTTATTAAACATGAAGGGATCTTGGCTTAAAATGAATGAATTTTGTACCAGGATAGCAAAGAATGAAGCCTGCTACAAAAGTATGATTAGTATTCTAACTATTATGGGTTTTTTTTTTCTCCGTGTAGAGAGAATTTTTTCACAACATGAAAAATAGTCAACATTTAAAATATTGACAAAATTTAAAAAGAATAGTAGACTATCTTTAATATCATTGAACCTTAATATTCCACGCTATTCAACAAATTAACCGAACATCGTTACTTCAAATATTAAGACAGAATGTTGATCTTGTTGTAAAATATTCTCATTACATGGTCAGCGCTTGATCGAGAAACTGTTCAGCGTTATCAGTGTAATTTAATAGATATCGTGAAACCGTCCGTAAGGGAAAGCTTGTCTTCCGGAGGGTATAATAACGAAGATTCGACGACATAATCTCATTACGTGGCCGTCATTATCTCCATGCTGACGGGTAATTTAATAGAACCTAGCAGTGGACGGAACTGCATCTGGCGTGTCAGATTATGTAGCCTATCGTAACTTCTACGTTCCAATATACATTGCATATTGTATCTTGGACCCATTGTTAACCTAACGAACTTCCTTTATATGCAGAAGCTTCATTTCACGTTTAAGGGGAGGTTACCGTTCATGACGATGAAAAATTCGATTTTTTTTTCTTCACATAATTTGCATCCTTAAAGTGTTTATAACACGTGGGAAAGAATATTTTCATATCTAGATTATTTGCCAATTTACAGCCTGTTGCGGAGCCATCAGGAAACGATTTTTGTCAAAAATTGCTTTAGATATATTTTTTTCGTCCGTTGAAGCAAAAAAAAACGGCAAAAAAATTGGTTTCTTCCTCAAACGGCTGCCATTTTGTTATCCAGGGGTTTTTCAAAAAAATAAAACCGATGAAGCCACCCAAACGTAGTCTAGTGTAATAATTTTTAATCCGTTTTTGTTTGAGATGACCTGGCAAAGCTGTGGATCGTCCCGCGCAGACCAAAACACGTCGTGCATGGCTTTATTATTTGAGGAGAGTTAAAGTCGCCATTTTGGATTTTTTTTATAAATAGAATTGAAATATACTCTCCATTGATAGAAGAATAAAATACAATAAAACACATTTCCAAAAGTATTTCATATAAAAAAAAAATTCCTGAAGTTCATGCATCTTTCATGATCATGAATGGTAACCTTCCCTTAAGTAGAAAAGTCATCATGTGGTCAGACGTAGTGCAGCACAAATAAGCATCACTGAATTTTTAGCTCTTTATTAACTATAATTTAAAGTTATAAAAAAATCATATTACAATTTCTAAAAGTATACTTTTCAATTATTATGAGAAAGTAATAAGCGCACACGTGCGGAAGAGTTTCTCAAATATTTGCAAGAGTTTGACAAGGCACTTGAGACGTCGCCACATTTCGCAGAAAGATCTTGAGGAGTCTTGATAAGAGAAAATGCGACATTACTCACGTAGATGCTGTATTCTTGAATCTTGAGTTTCTTACTTTTGTCGTTATCAGTAGATCAGAAGAAGAACTTGAGATATCAAAAAGATTGAGAATCAAGTGAAGTTTCTAAAAACTCTCCAGTTAGTAGAAGAAGAAGCTCCTTAAAATTCAGAAAAGGGGAAAATTTTTATTCTTTATAGCCATTCTTGGCCAATGTTTTATATCTAAACAATGGAGAATACAGAGTACTTCAATATCTCGTATCGAATCGATGGGTTTACTCTGGCATCGTATCGTATCGAAGGCTTTCCTGCTTCGGTGGCACAACGAAATTGACTCGTTTCAAGGGATTAAGTGGATACTGGCTTTTCGAAAAAGGGAAAAAAGCTTTCATCAGCAACATTTCTGCTATCACCTTAATTCTGTATTGAAACAAACATTTTAAAATCTCATCATAGAATTACAAATGCAGGTGAATGTTTGGTAGGATTGGGTTGAACGAAGGAGTCGATCTCGATCAATTCTCGTGTAAATTATCCTGCTGACAAGCCATTGACCATGGTAATCAAACATGCAAATGCTCCAGCAGATTCCCTCGTGTGTAACTCGACTCTGCTACACAAGCGATGTCAATTCAATGACTCGTATCGAAGACAGTTGCAGAATATCGCCAGCTACCTCCGGAGCACCCAGCGATCCGACTCAGTTAAATGGCAATTGGTTCCTGGTTAACCTGTGCTTCCCTATTACTCGTATTTACTCTATACACACTGGAACTCTAAACGCATACTATTCAAAGAACAGTTTCTGACGAGGAATTTGCGAAACTTGTAACTTTGAATTAACTTACCCTGCCTCCAGGCGAGCACCTTTAATCGCATCACTGCTACGCTTTCTACCCCTCGAGAAATGCACAAAATCATTCTTTCCATTTCACATCAACTTTTCTAAATTTTAATGAAAGTTAGTCGGTCTTTTTGAAATTTTTGGTATTGACGTTATAAATTGATTCCCGAGTCTCAAAAAATCCTAAATAATTTTCGTCGAAATCAAGTCATTTTTATAATTTGAGTCCTACATTTTGCATTTGCTATCTTGAACTTTTTAAATTGCATCTGTTCTCCTAGTTTCCTCTTAATTTCATTTCGCCAGTGCGCGCAGAATCTCGTCTGCAGACAATATCTTTTCCGGTTACTTCCATCTTGCGACCTTTAAGTGAATCGGTACGAAATCTATTTTACTTACAAAATTGATTTACATCTCGCCATCCTTTCCCCCCTCCCCCTCTTCCGTTCTTCGTTTTCTGTACCTTTTTTTGAAGTTCAGAAACAAGATCGACGAGCAATCGTTTCGATACCAGTTTATCGAATCTGAAATTAATTCAATTGTTAAAGCCATTAATTGACCAGTCTGCTTGATACTCTGATAATTGGCACATTCCATTGATTCGAGAAACCCTTTAGCATTTGATACTGTAAATGAACTGATCCCGTAATTAATTTTTAATTAAATTAAATGTTAAATTAGAAATATTTTTCAAAATATATTGAATTGAAATATAAAGATAAGAAGGGACCTCCAGGTTTTTGAATCAGATAATATATTTAAATTAAATTCACTCTTCAAATCAGATTCAATTTTCATTTAAATTTAGGCGACTTAAAAAATTCTCTCTTCTTTCAAGTCGACGAGAAATGAACATTTTTCCCGGGACGAAAGTTTTTATTCCTTTAAAGTCTACCCCAAGAGCTTTCTAAAGACGACCCTGTAGAAAAGAAAACTGTTTTTCAATCTTTTATGATTCCTCTTTTCGTAAAAAAAAAGTAGAACCTTGCCTCATCCTGGATGGATTGAGTTTAAAAATTATCTCGAATTTTCTGGAGTTCTTAAATTTTTTTCTTTATAGCCTCACCTTCGGTAAGAAAGTTTCCACTGTCTGATTTCCCACAGTTTATGGAACAATATATATATTTTTCTTTGAACAAAAAATGTAACTTTTCTCTGCTTAAAGTCTTTCAGTATTAATATTAATATTGTACTCATCACAAGACTTCATAAAAATTTCTTTTTCTTTTCCACCATCATACTTTAATGGCCTGAACTCCTGAATCTTTGAATTAATTATTCTGGAGGCTAGAAACAATTTATTTACGTGATCTCTAAACTTTTATTTTATGTTGGCCTTCTTGGAAAGTTTCTTTGAAAATCGTAAAAAAATTTTATTCGCTCGGGAAGGAGAGAATTAGAACTTTAGCAGTGAAAACTTTTCAATTTTTCAGTTAGGAGGTTTTACGTCTATTTATGTATTCACAGCTGCCTCGGTAACATTTTGCTTGAACATGCTCTGGACTTTCTTCCCACATCCCTCAGCCTTTTCGTACATTTACGTCGGTTTGAGGGCCCTTGCTTGATTACTCTGCATTTTATTATTCTCTACCTACCTTTTTACTCCACTCCTTGTAATCATCGTCTCACCTTTTACGAAAGTCGGAAACCTGCCCTTTTTACTGCGTTCTTCACTTCGCGTTTCTTCTGCTCTGCAATTTATTCTCCTTGCTGAGAAGAAAAGAACGCGGTATTTAAAATACTCAAGTGTGCCCCAACACTTGGCGAACTAAGTTTCGCTAAAGTTTAATCAAAATTTATTCGCAGCTAAGAAGCGGTTAGTGAAACCCATTAAGAAAAGGTGAAATGAAATAATTAACTCTTGAGAATTTTTTTATATCTTCAAATGTATCATATTTTATGACATTTACAGTATTTTTGAAAACTTTACTGTGAATTTTTGGATCTATACGATTCTACGAAGATCAATCTTTTTCACTCGGTTAATCCGATTAAAAATCGATCTTTTGACTTTTCGATCCTTCGAAATCCCTAAATCTCTAAAAATTCCTAAAAACCTCTTGGAATTTATTAACATTTAAAATCTCTTAAAATCCTTAGAAATCTTATC
>JAUESH010000002.1:372569-382832 GCA_032275165.1 Synergus magnus | reverse complement strand
GATTCCGTAGAATTTTAGGGGATTTAAAAAGATTTCATTCGAGTTTCAAAAGAATTCAAGTGATATTATGCGAAATTCTTTAAAATTTCAATAGCATTATTATTGAAAATTTATTCGCTTTTTTAATACTTTTCAGTCAGGGAAATTCGTCTGAAAGTCAGGAGAAAGTCAGGGAAATGTCATGGAAATTGAAAAATTGAATTTTGTAGCCACTCTGTATTTGGGAATGTTCATTACTCCTTGTTGAATCGCAAAACATTCTGCCATAGACGTCATCATGACATCATTAAGGGTGTGAGTTGCGTCGCTCTGGAAATAGAAAATATTAATTCTTTCAAAGTTTCAAGTAAAGGAGACTTAACACTATTACGAAATGGAGATTATAATATAAAATCAAGTCTTTCAAGAAGGGATGTAAATTTTTCAGTGGAATAAAGCGACATGCAGAAGTAGAGAGGAGACACACGTCAGCATTGTCAGGCTACATCATCATAATGCTGCGTCATCTTAACGAGACGCGTCCCTCAAAAAGTTCGTCCCTTTGGAATTTCGTGCAGCTGTCTATCAATTTCGACAGAGAAGGGCTTACAATTTAATGAAGCGTAAGCCACGTTTCAGATCTCTATTATTTAATAGACTTTTAGGCTACTATTAATCAAAATGCATAAGTGAAAGCTTCAAAATTCAAATCTTCCCTCTTTGAATACTATAAGAGAATATTTAATATTATATGTATGGATGTGATATATATGGAATACATCTCAAGTTTACATGGAATATCCATGAAATATAACATTTCGATGGAGTGTGAATTTTTCATGGAAGAAATCATGTCCGTGGAATATAAAATATGCTGTAAAGAGTCATTAAAAATGGTAAATGGATTGTTAAGCTTGCACATTACTTGCAAAGAGTATCTATCTAGAGAGAAAATTCTTCAGAGTTTCCTAATTTACTATGTGTCGTAGACTTTGAGCGATCGTGTAATCCCCTTGTGTTTATATCCCTACTGACACGAGGATTATTATGCAAGACACAATAGAGATTATAACGCTGTGATGTGTTCCTTGGTATTATCATACATTGTTTGTGAAAACAGGTGACAGATTACTTTTCTCAGTTCGCTGAAGAAAATTCTCAAGTATGAATTACACATCACCATTAACCGTTCCAGTAAATAGATAATGGACAATTGTTCTTTGGAAAATAAAAAAAAAAAAAACTCAACTTTAAAACATTCTTTTTATCTTATAATAAATGACATAATGCAAATATAATTCAACAACATTAATTAAAGAGAAACAGTAAATTAAGAAGGAATAGAAAATTTAATTATTTAGTTGATAATTGCTGTATTTTTTTTCAACGAACCTGATTTCTCTCGCAATTTACAGGAAATGTTTTCTCATAGCCTTCGGTCTTTTACTCTGCCTAGAGTCCACACTGAGGTTGAATTTTTTGCAATTTCCCAGGAAGCACGAGCGTACACAATGAGCGTCCACAATACCCGGAACGCATTATTGATATTGCTTGCGATAAAAACAAGCATAAAAAAAAACTTTTTTCATTTTATCAGAGATTTTGATTTATTTTTAAAATACAAAAGTTCTCTATAATTAAGTAAAAACAATCTTTCGTTAGTTAGATTTCTAAATTTGATTCGGAGAAACCGGATTCGGTCAAACGAAAGCAGTTGGGGTTCGATCCCAAGGACTGGAACTTTCTTTAATATTTTTTTTATCTTTGTACTGCTCAAAATAATTGTCTCTCTCTCTTTTTTTTATTTTATTACTTTTCTGGCTTGAAAGTTGAAAAGTGAATTTAGCAAACCTGTTGAATCAGATATTTAGCGAGGTTTGAAAACATTAACAATGTACTTTAGAGCCTGCACGGCGTGGTCACTTTTAGGTCTCATTACGAGCTTTTGAGTCAGCTATCTACCTCGTAATTAGAGCTTTCGCTACGTTAACTTTGTCCAAGGTAGGATGCTCGAGGAAAATTAGATTCCCGATCATTTTGCTTATTAATGTATTATGAAGGTAGTAAAAGGAGAATAGAGGAGAGTAAAATTGAAGAGATTTTGTTGATTTTCACACATTTTCTATACAAGAAACTTCATTAATAATGATAACTTGGATATTTGCCACAAGACTATTTTTCTGTCTTTTGTCTCAGTTTCTTTGGATGATGTGGTTTAAAGAATAGAGTAGAAGAAAAAGGGAATAAAAGGGAATAACGTCTTATTAATATCTCCAAGTGGTAGACCTCACCGCATTGCTATTTCTCCTGCGCTCAGAGATGCATAGAATTTTTTATCGAAACTTATGCATAGCTAAGATCCGCCATATCGTTGTTAGGAATCCTTGAACTTTTGTCTGACTAAGCCTACTTTCATATCAAATTGAAGCATTAAATGTTTCGATGGTCAAGGATGTCAATTCAATAAATATTGAAAGGGGTTTTACTCTCTCTATATAAAGAAAGAGAGAAATAATTTGCTTATAATTTATGCACATATAAATAATAGATTTAAGAAAAAGATGTTACGTGAGTGTCTTTTCTCTGTGGTGTTGGCAAATTTGGTTTGCGTCTCAGTAGAAGGGAATGTGCCGTACAGCGACGTTAGGTAAACGACGTTGCGTCGTCAACGAAAGGTAGGTAACCATGAGGCAGAGAGCCCGACGGAATCACATTAAGTGCATTAAGGCGAGAGGCTGCTGGTACCTCCCAAAGGACACAAGACCCAATTATTAAGCCAAATGGGAAGGATATGCTATTTTCCGGGTGAATCGTTCTTTCCTTTCCTCTTTTTTCCTGAAAGAAAAGTCAAAGTTTACTTGTTTTTTATTTTCTACTTTCCTAAAAATATACTCTTTACGATAATGATAAAGCTTGAACTGCATCAACTTAGGACTAATCAATATTTACAAAGTTTCGTTCAGAATGCAATTTAAAATAAAATGTCGATGGGTTTCGGATGATGAATGCAAACTTCAAAAATGAAAACTGATCATCGCAGATCACGTCGTCACTATGCGTTCAGGTTGATAGATAGTGCATGACGTGAAGACGATGTTATGCCTGCCGAAGGAGGCTACAGCTCCTCGTAATATCTCTCTAGGAAGCCGCACGTGGCCGTAAAATGGAATTTAATCAACTATGCGTGAAGATATATTACCTGCAATCTCAATTACGCAGGAAACTCAAATTTAATATATCGGCAGTCGCCTTATAGACGTACATATACCTAATTCAGAGTGCTACTCTGTAATCCTGCTCAATTTTCCAACGACTGCAATTATCTATAACTACAAATAATGATTAATCACTGAAAAAGTTATTTCATGAATCTTTCTTCATTTTCAAAAGCCATAAAGTTCTTTTCCAGTTCTCTTTCAATTTCGCCCTATTTCCTTCCGGCAAAGCAACTTCTCTTTCACTCTAAAATAGAACCCTTCCCCGACAACCCTTCCTTCACGTTAAGCTTCACGCGCACGTCTCATTCCTTTCTCCTGTGTACAACTATATATATAGCCAACCTCACTTCAGAATTACATCCACCTTCTCTTATAGTACATATATAGAGTAGAGATCCCTCTTTGCTCACGTGCAAACTCTCGTGCAAAGGGTGCTATATAACAGACTGGAAAAGAATGCTATATAAAAGTTGCTATCTTAACTTTACCATTCTGTAATTACTCTTGCATCGTTAAGGAAAATTAAAAAGGAGCGAGAGATTATTACTGCTCGAGAAAATCCTTCTAACAAGGTCTTCCCTCGACTGTTACTGAATTAGTTTATATTAAATAAAATAATTACTGTCTAAATATTTTATTAAAAATGAAATATTAAGAGAACGTGTGAAGCCCCTGTGATGATTTCTCTAATTTCCCGTTATTCCAGTTACACAATGGAGCATTTGAATTGAACCGAGTATGAAAACGTCGGTCACGTGGCGGCTTGATGGCTTCACCTGAACGTTATGCATAACTCCAATTCCTTTCGTTGATTGTAACACTCTGACTTCATTCAGAATTGTAGTCGTTCGATGGCGTAAACGTAACATTTCGATGAGATCGTTTTTCCACAAATGAAATAGTGATGCATAACGAACACATACGAGACAAAAACGAGACTTGTCCCAAACATATCTAGATGTGTTCAAAACATTAAATAGATCAAGAATCCACATTTAAAAAAATCGATCGAGTTTGAAGTAAATTAATTTTTGTCTCGTATTTTCTCGTTATGCATCTCTAAAATGAAATACAAGAACAGAAATTGATTTCATCAACATACATTACAATCATAGCCGGGCACAGTTAATCGGAAAGTTGACTCAGTTAATCGTTAATCCGTTAATCTGTCGAAAATCTAACGGAAGTTAAAGTTAATCGTTAAAGTTAATCGTTAAAGTTAACTTTTTATATGAAGAAAAAAAATTTCCCCTCTTCTCCGAATCCATGCAAAAATGTATCAAGACTACAAAATATCTTTTTTGTTTCTTTTTGAAGGACATGGGAACACTAGAGTGTATAATTTGTGAGATTTACAAAGATTTTGCGAAATGAGAACAAGTAGAAAAGGTGAGAATAAATTGAACAATTGACTTGAACGCAATATCCAATTTTTATAAAAACTAGCAAACCATTACGCGCGATACACGCACGTTTATTTGTTTTACTTCCTACAACTTTAAGTCATTCAAAAGCGAATCACTCTCTTAATCTGAATCAGCGAATTTTCACTGATTCAAATTTAGAGAGTATTTCAGGATATTACGCGGAATTTTAAAGGAATTCATGTAATTTTAAGAGATTTTTAAGAATTCCAAGAAATTTTAAGTGTTTTAAAATTTTGAGGAATATTAAGAGATTTCAACGAATTTTAAGCGATTTCGAAGGTTTTTATGCAATTTTGAGGAATTTTAAGAGAATAAAGAGATTTTTTATGGTTTTCAGAAAATTTTGTGGAATTGTATGACATTGTTAATAATTTTAAGGAACTTCGAGAAATTTTTCTGGTTTTTAAAAGATTTTATGGAACTTTTAAGGATCTCATGGAATTTGATGAGATTTATAATAATTTTAATGATTTTTAACGGATACAAAGGGATTTTACATCTTGTCATCGAATTTCCAGGAAGTTTAAGAGAATCAAGATATTTTAATGATTTTTAAAAGATTTTATAGAATTTTTAAGGATGTCATAGAATTTGATGAGATTTCTAATAATTTTAATGAATTTTAAAGGACATAAAGGAATTTTGAATGTTATCGTAGAATTTTAAAGAATTTCAACAAGTTTCTAGGAATTTTAAGAGATTGTCACGAATTTGAATGGATTTCAAAAGATTTTTATGACTTTTAAAATATTTTATGAGATTTAAAGAATTTTAGAGTTTTTCAAGGAACTTTCTTCAGAGATTTCAAAAGTTTTTCTGATTTTCCAAAAATTTATGGAATTTAAAAGGATTTCGAAGGTTGTTTTAAAATTTTTAAGGATTCCAAGAGATTTATGATTTTGAAGATTTTTGTTGAATTTCAAAGGTTTTCAAGAGGTATGGAAGTTAGCGGAAGTTAAATAGTCCGTTAATCGTTAACGAAAAATTTAACTTAGTTAATTAACGGATTAACGGACCGATTAACGGTCTTGCCCAGCTCTGATTACAATTAATGGTAATAATAATATTAAAGAACAACACGTGAAAACCCGAAGCTAAAAAATTTTTGCTTATCCCCACCACTTAGGCTTTACCACACAGAGTTCGGGGCTCGTTCCTCCGTGACTTCCGTTTCCGGATCCACTTTGGTGCATCGTTCGCAATTGCATTTCGTGCGCATTGCTAAACGTCGATCATAGGCAATTTATTTGCCGTTGTACTTGTGATCGTTAAGCCGATTAAGCATAGGTACATTGAGATCGATGCGAATGTCAACGCTCCATATAATGCCTGAATTATCTATCATTAAGCGAAGAGACCCCCCCAAACATTTTACCCACGTGTCAACTCACCCCATTGCCTACTCTGATCTACCCTTTACGTACAATTTCACTTAAAAATGTTCTTGCAATCAATCGGCATTCAGATTTTAAAAATTACTCTACTGTAAAAATTATGATCCACACATAAAATGATGCTATCTTTATTTCTCTTCTATTTTGCAGTTTTTGTTTAAATTTTACATTTCGCTGGTGATTTATAACGTAGTGTTATAAATTATTGTCGCCTAATTGTTGTTGTGGACAATCTTAAATCTATCATATATAACTTGTGATGTTCTACTGTCTTTTATCACCTTTGCTGGCGAAATCATCTGTTTATTAAGGCTTAAGAAATGAGTTATAAATTCGATGTCAGGTGTTTTCCCTCTCTTTCTACTTACATTTTTATATGTTCATTTAAGGAACACTTTGGTTTCTCATTATGATTAAGTAACAAATGTATTTTTAATTAGCTGGCTAAGAAACGAGTCCTAAGAAGAGGAAACAAAGTCTAGGGCTTAGTTTCTCTGTTTCAACATTTTTTCTCTTTGTGAAAAAGAAAAGATTAATGTTTCTTATACTCTGAGACTATATTTAATTTAATATTTAATTATTTGAATATTCTTTTGCAAAATACATTTTCTCTTTAAGGTGAAAAGGTCCTCCACGTCTCTCATCTTCAAAAGAAGATTAACGTAGCTCACAATGGAGAAATGTATATTACAGTTGACTTTTTACGATTGCAATAAATTTTATGTCTTTATAAACTATGAATAAGTCGGGAGTAAGTTTTATCCATAAGAGTGGGTGTCAAAAATGGAGGAGTGACTCAATTTTACATCATATTTTACGTCGAATAATTTCGATGTCGATCTCCTTCCTCGAATGGAGTCACTAACGACAATATATTTTTGAAATACTCTTCTGCCAGAGAAATGCCGTCTGACGCGTTCGAATATTAAAATATTTTATGACCTCGGGCCCGCCGAAGGCACAATTTCGTTTATGACCGGAACTATTTATTGCACGTAAATTTTCTTGGCACTTTGTTCGCGGGATCAAGAAACTCCGACTCCTCTACCGCAATAGTTATTTCTAATCGTATTTATTAAAAAGTGGTAGTCATCGGCAAAATTTCAATTCTTTTCGAAAAAGTCAGAAAAAAGTCAGTAGGCATAAAAAATAACTGAAATCACGCATGTGTTATAAAAATCATGACACAACCGTAACCAAGATTCAAACTAAACTATATATCTGTCAAACTAGAATATGAAATATTTTTCTTCGCCTTTGCTTGTGCAACCATTTATTTGTACAAAAAATTTAAAAGCTGAGATTCATTAAACCTCGAATAAACAACTCCAAAAAAGTAGAATTATAAAAGCCGAACACTAGTCAAAGTCCTCAAATTGGTCTCGTCTTCGGTGGAATAATTTGAAAAAGTAGAATCCCCTTTTTAAAATGCCGGGAAAAATATATTTCAATCTTTTAATCCTTTGCGTGGTTCTCTCTCAAGGAATTGCATATTCAGAAGAGAATGTTGGTAAGTAAAATGATGATTTCAATAAACAAATCTGTAATAAAATTAATAATAACAGGAAAAAACCGGGAATTGACCGGAAATTTGAAATCGTCCGCCGAATCGCCACCCTGAATAAATAAATATTAAGAAACAACTCTTTGAGATATCAATTTTATCATATGGTTGCAGATCTAGAGAAATCATCAGATCTTCAGATCCGCAAGAAACGTATGATTAACGAAACGCCAAACGGAGTAAAATCAGTGACGATTACAACGTTTCCCTTCCTTGTAAATTTAAAAAAATACAGAAAAACCATTTGCTCAGGTAGCATAGTCTCACCTCACGTTGTATTAACTGTTGCTCACTGCCTGGGAGACAACCTTCTGTTGTACCATGTTTACACAGGTTCAGAAAAAACAACTGGTGCTGGTGGGAAATATCACAATGTGATATCGAAATTAAACCACCCACGCTATCGATCTGATCAATATGAGAATGCTCTCGCCTTGATCACCATTGAACCACGCGTATCTCGTGCATACACTGAAATAATAGAGCTGCAAGCAGGACCTACACTACCCGGTGTACGTGGGTTAGTTGCTGGTTGGGGATGCAACAAAATAACACCGTAAGTTACCAAAATATATTAAAAATACATTAAAATATCGTGTGTACCACGGGAGGGAATTTTTCATAAAATCGTACCTCTCTTTAAAAAAAATATCGTGTAGCTCACGGGGAGGAAGAATTTAATACAAATACAAATTGAATACAAATTTCAGAAATGGAAGGCTATATCCTGAGAAGCTACAAGCAATCACTGTAACGGTAATCAGTTTCCAGCACTGTCAATTCGCCTACCGAAATTATACTGCTGTTCCATTTCCGATTAGAGAGAGCGAGATTTGCACTCTTGACCTCTCTGGACAACAACGCTGTAGTCATGGTGATACCGGAGCTCCCTTAGTCATTTACGGTAGACTAGCTGGGCTTTTCATTTGGTCTGCGGACGAAGTTGGTAGACCTGATATTTTTGTAAGCTTGGAACATCCTGACACCCATCTCTGGGTCTCCTCAAACATTCAAAACATCGAGTCACATTTACACGACAATCGTTTTCAATACAACTCAGCCAATCCACATCATCTACCTTTTCCACGTCTTCCAATCAATTTACCTGCCAATCATCACTACTGAAATGTTTAATCATTTAATTAAACCGGTAACAATTTTTTGTAACTGTTAATGAATGAAATATAAATAATGAAAATAAAATATTTTTCAAGAGTAAATCGTGTTGTTTTGACATTCCTTAAATTTAAAGTGAGTGGAGAAAGGTATAAAAAAAAACTTTAGGTGAGAGGACTCGAACCTTGAACAGTCTGTTACAAACTGTAGATTGGCTTTGCTGACTTTCACCGATCGGAAATTGACAACACACACGATTTGATAAAGTCCCTTTCTCCCGTGGCACATACGATATTTTTTATAATACATGCGTGATTTCAGCCGTTCTTCATGTCCATGAATGAAATATTAAAAAATCGTATTTCTAGTTCTTTTTTTACCGAAAAAAATTCAAAATACTTCAGATCGCGGGACTTAAACTCGAACCTCTACATCTTCGAAAATAGTCGATAGAACTATAAACTTAAACAGCATTTTATGAAAAGATTTTCGCGTACTTTTCTTTCTGGTAAGTGCAATGCATTTTATCATCGTTTTTAGATTGTTTTGAAACTTTTGAAGGTGGAGTAATAGAATGTCGATTTTTGTTTCAGATGAAGTGAATGGCGTCTTCTGATGAAATTTCTCGTGCTGAGGTAAGATTTTTTGAAGCAATAGTAGAACGGATAACCTGTCGATCTCGTAGACAGTAATGGACGTTCGACAACGAGTTACACTTTCCAGGCGACGTGTCTGATCCACGTGGGAGTTGTGGAGTGTTCACGATGGAAACGAGAGCGATAAAATACGGCAAGTCTGTCGACTGCTTGCAACGTTTACTTCCCCCAAAGACGCAAAAGCCTCTAAAGCTAACGCGATTCTTTTCTATTAATCTTAGATCAGAGAAAATATTTTTTTTAACATTCCTGGAGGATAAAGTACATAAATAGGAGAAGAAAAAATTATGTCGGGGGCGGGACTCGAACCCCGTTGCAAAAATGGTTAATTATCCATTCTCAATTACTAATTATCGAGACGTTTTTTTTTTAATTTTTTTTTTAAATGTACTTTTCAGAAAAAAATTTATAAAAATTATACAGATCCATCTTCAACGTTTTTTTTTTTGTTTGAAATTTTCGGAAAAAACGGAAATTTCGAGATGATTGTCATTTTTAATTTTTTTTTCTTTTTTTCATAAAAAAGCTTTGACATTTTCCGCAAATTCTCTGAAATTTGCAGAGTGGGATTTTTTCATTTTCTATTTTTCATTTCTATTTTTTAGAATGTACAGAGAAGCTTAAAATTTGGAAAAAATAATAATGATATTAAAAAAAAAATTCGAACGAATTTCATTCCAAATGAACTGCTTCAAAATTTTTAAAAGCTTGTGGTTTAGTCAAAAATAGGCCAAAAACTTTTTTTTTAATTTTCTTTGTTTTGAAATGTAGTTTTCGAAAAAAAAAAAAATACGAAAAAATTATTCAGGGCTATCTTCTATTTTTTTTTTATTTTTTCGAAAAAAATTAAAATTTTTCCGATGACTACCATTTTTAATTATTATTATTATTTTTTTCCAAATTTGAAGG
>JAUESH010000002.1:360530-372469 GCA_032275165.1 Synergus magnus | reverse complement strand
TTTTCCGATGACTACCATTTTTAATTATTATTATTATTTTTTTCCAAATTTGAAGGTTCTCTGTACATTCTAAAAAAATTTCAGAGTAGTGTTATGAAAAATAAGCTTTAAAAAATTTTTTTTTCAATGTCAAAGTTTTATGCAAAAAAGAAAAAAATTAAAAATGACAATCATCTCGAAATTTCTGGTTTTTTTTTCGAAAATTTCAATAAAAAAACGTTGAAGATGGATCTGTATAATTTTTATAAATTTTTTTCAGAAAAATACATTTAAAAATCAAAAGTTTGAAAAAAAAAACGTCCCGATAACTCAATTTTTGAAAAAGTAACGGCCATTTGAAAGAGAAAAAAGCCATTTTTTGCAAAAACCCATAACTTTTTTTGGGTTAGATAAGAAAATTTTTAAAAATTCTGAAAAATGTTTTCGATAGGATAGCAAAAGATAAAAAAAAAGTTTCAGCCAAATCGAAAGAGGTCGTGGTCAAAAGTGGTCGATTTGGCATGGAATGCCCCATAAATAGGAGAAGAAAAAATTGTGTCCATGGCGGGACTCGAACCCCAAGTTCAAATCAAGGTTGTAAAAAATGGTTAATTATCCATTTTCAATTACTAATTACATAAAAGAAACTGTAATTATCCTAAAAATAATTAATAATTACAAAAAAAATGTAATTTTGAATTTAATTTAATTTTGAATGTAGTGACAATTTTTCTATGTAATTAATAATTACTCTAATAGTAATGCAATTACAAATGTAATTAATTAGTTGCAATTTGTGATGGAAAAAATACAAAGGGATAAAATTTTTTCAAAAAAATATTTATACTTTTGTATTTGGGATTAGAAGACGCAGGAGGAATATTAAATTAATCTGAGATAATGTAAATGGTATTTATAGCTTCAGCAACTGCTGTCAGAGGTGTTCCTAGGTATTCCGGAAGTGTAGCATGGACAGTAAGTTGGTCCTTGGCACGTGTATCGAATGCAGAATTGCACACGTGATGGGGGCGGTATTAGTTTTGGGGGTGGTGGACAGGAGTATGGTTTAGATCCTGGTGGTTCTGGACACGGTCGAGCGATGCAAATAGTTGGACGAGGTGGTGGTGGTGTTGGTCTTGCTCTGCAAATCTACGAATCGAGAGAAATTAATTTTTTTAAATAAAAGATAAATTCTAATAGTAATAAATAAATAAAAATCTAAAATTAGTACTTAGTGTAAAAAATTCAGGAGAGTAATTAAATTGTCCTGGAGGAAAATTAAACTTTGCAACTTCCGCTTTGTAGAACTTCAGGTGGTAATAAATATGAATTCCCCTTCTGCTTTCTCTTAAAGTAGGATCTAATTTATCGACGGAAAGAATGCGGAAAGAAAACGAGAAGATGAATTGGAGAGTTCGATTGATGTAGTGCTTTTCTAATAAAGGGGAAGTTTTCTCCTAATAGGGGGTGGAAAATCTCAAATCTCAATATAATTATAATTACTCGAAAAATGTTTAAAAATGTGTTTACATCTTAAGGCAACTAGAAAAATATTCAGATATCCTAAAAATATCATTGTAACACTTCTGAAGTCTGAAATAGTTGGAAAAAAGGTTTAAAAAATACTTCAGACGGCGGGACTCGAACCCCAAAGGGCTTTGATTGATTTTTGAGTAGTTTCAGTTGTAGTAAAGAAATAAAAATTTTGTGATATGAATACCAGTGGCGGGGGGTAAGATTGACACTTTGGCATCGGTGGAATTGGTTCCTGGGGTGGACAGCCATTTTTTGGACAGCAGAAAGGTGGTGGTCTGCAGTGGTAACAGGGAGGGGGTAAAGTACTCGTACGTCTCTCACTTGAGGTTTCACACGCCATTCTTTTTCCTCGTGGCTTCTTCTAATCGAGAAAAAAGTTGTAACTGGTATATACGGGCTCCAGGGATTTTTCCGCAAGGGATTTTCGATTCGGTTTCGTGTTTCGTGTGCTCGTTAGATTTTTCCAGAAGTTTACCGAGATTTCGTTCACGTTTCTGTCGTTTGTTTCTCTCTGGAAAAGTTTAACTTGTAAAACAATAGGTTGGTTTATTTTTAACAGAAAAAGAAATTTGAACCTAAAAACCAATTCAGTCAAAAGTAATTGAATAAATTATAAATAAATATTGTTTTATCTTCCTGGAGTATAAAATAAGTTTAAAAAAAGGAAAAAAATGAGATCCGGGGCGGGATTTGAACCCCCGCCGTGCGGTCGTGCAAACTTGAAATATTGTTACCGTATTATCTCGAAAACCAATTGAGAGAATAAAAAAATAAAAAATAAAAAATACGTGTCTGCCGGGTTTTTGATTACTTTTTTTTATATATCTGTAAAAAATTATTATAAATGATTGAACAATATTAG
Organism: Synergus magnus; assembly: GCA_032275165.1. Taxonomy (NCBI): domain Eukaryota; kingdom Metazoa; phylum Arthropoda; class Insecta; order Hymenoptera; family Cynipidae; genus Synergus; species Synergus magnus. The sequence continues at coordinate 370,092 of JAUESH010000002.1, read as the reverse complement.
TATTAGAGCACACCTGAGTGAAATGTTGATATAATAAACTTCAGAAGTTAACAGGTTTCCCACAACAGTCGATCCACTTCAAAGAGCAAATATCCGACTGGGGTTGAGTTGGGGGTGGGGGCGGTGGACACGTGGGTGTACCAGGACAATAACACGGTGCATAAGTTGACCTATCATGCATTAATAATTGTGTTAGGAAGTTCTTTACATCATGATTTGCAATATTGATTTACATACGTTTGCAATACTATAAAGAAAATATGTAACTTGATTTAAATATAAAGATAAAAAAATTTTTTTTCTTTTAAATATTTAGTTTCAAAAAAAAATATTTTAAAGTTGTTTTTTTTTAAATAATACTCATATTTTAATTTAGAACAATTAAATGGATTAATTATTTACCTGTTACAAGTGTAAGTTAATAGAAATCGAACGGAGGATTCTCCAGGACAAGTTGGAGGGCTGATGGGACAATTTGGACAAATGTCTTTACTACAAATTGGTTTCTGACCACATCTTGATGGAATACTCGGTGCTGGTGGATATTTCGAGAAATTATTGTTTTTACAATTCATTTGAACTTCCCCAATATTTATTCATAGAAATTAATTACTTAATTACATAATTTTTTTCTGTTCTCAAGATTTCTATTTTTTTTCTTCTTTTTTTTTATTAATAATTTAATGTAGAAAAATGCACAACTTAAAATTGACGTTGAATTTTGGTTATGGCGAAAATAATAAATGATAGATTTTAAAAACAAAATATTTCAAAAATCCCGAATTTCGAAATTTCCTAATTCAAATAAATTTAAAAAATCATATTTCACAGTTTTTCATCTCTTCTCTTTCTTCACGAAAGTAATTAAATAGAGTGGAAAAAGATATTACAGACTTTTATAAAGCCAGGAATATTAATACCATACCCCCTATGTAATCTGTTAATTTTTCAATTAAATCTAAAGAATTGTAAGAGAAATTCAAACAAAGGAGAAAGAGAGATTAAAAATTACATTCATAAAATATTTTTCATTACTGGATTTTTTACGAGGGATATTATCTTACATAATTAAAAGATTTCAGTTTTTAATAGAACTATTATATGAACTACATATATGAATTTAAAAATTTTTAAATGAAGAAATAATAAACTAAATGAACTAACGAAAATATTATGAAATGTAGGATGGGTAAAATAACTAGATTTTTTTAATCACAACAGATATTATATAATAAATCGTATCTTTACAGAGGCTGATACATTGCAAAATAAACAAAGATATTTTTACGAAATATACACGCGTTAATTCGTACGATGATTCAGAAATCGATCGGCGACCCTAGTATGTACAACACAACCCCAAAGAATTTTTTTTCACCATCCATTCGAATTCTAAATCTATTTTCAACTCTCAGAATACCCAAAAAAAATTTGGGGTAAATTTCCTATTTTGGTGAAACTGGCCCCAACATTTTTATTGAGTCAAAATCTCTCGAAAGTCTCCCTTCAAATATTGGGTCCTCTTCTATTAATCAGTGCTCACAAAAATGCGTTTTCTAAGAATAAAAATCCTCCCTGTAATTAATTATTTCTCTCGCTAATGTCCAGCAATAATAAATACAGAAATTTCTGCCGAATGAATTTAAGTAGCGTGCGACAGATCTCTAAGTCTTATTTGTTAATTAATTTATTCCTCTTGAATCGAACCTCCACTCTCGATTTCCTTATTCGATTTTCTTTATTTAGTTAAGTGGAGATTTGATCCCAGGTGGAAAATATAATAATTATAATAATGCTAGAACGTATTATTGTTGCGTTATGTACATTTTGCCGCTGAAGCTTTCCTCTTCGGGAAACAGAATTATACTCGTTGAGAAATTTCTCATTTAAAAAATTTCTAGCTTTTACTCGAAAAATTTTTAATTAAAGTATTACTCGGTCGGAAGAATTGTGGTAATTAATAGACAGAATAAAGAGCGAAAAAATACGTATTTTTCAAATTATTTAGTAATTTAATTTCTGATGAACGAAATCAATGTTTTTCAGAGAATTTTCTCAACATTCGCTAACGAGCTAGATTATATTAAGTACACTGAATAATTCTCTACCTTCCTATCGAGACAACAGACTTGTGCTTGTAAAAACTTTCTTCGACTTCAGGACGGAAGAGAAAATCGAAGATTTTTTTTTCAGGGCTAAGCAATTCCTGTCGAAAAAATTATTTGTTTAACAAAGTTAAGTACTGCAGAAGACATTTCCTCCATTTACACCATCTAGTTTATCTATCTCATCTCTCATCCCACAAATCAAGATTTAATTAAATTTTACATATTAAATTAGCGTATTGTACATTCTTCCTTGGAAATTTGGCCCCCTGCCAACCGACAGTTTCCATCATTTGAAAAATGTACAATAAATGAAAATTAACACAAAAATTTAATTAAAAATTATTCAACAATATTCCTCTTTAGTAAGAACCTTCTTACTTTCGTGGGAATGTAATACTATTGATATGCGATCGCGTGCTCGATGAAACTGAAACACGTAACGAATCTCGCAGTCGATCCGAATTTTCTGGCTCGGAGAACTCAATATTTTTTTTCTACTCTCGCGTTATATTAAATATAATAACTACTCTATGTACATTGCATACATAAGGCGAGACACCGGCCGTACGAGATTTTTTTCTCGCCTTTGAATCGAAGCCAAAAATAAAAAAAATCGAATTTTCAGGATTTATAGTTATTTACAACCAGGTTTTGAATTTTTTTTATTTTTGACTTCGATAGTTTGAAAAGCCGAGCGCCACGAGTGTCAATACTGATAGACTTTTTTATTTTTATTTAATTAGCGATTAGTTTTATCGATAGCGTGGGTCTGAGATGCCCGGTGCGATACAATTGGTCGACGAAAATTCACTCTAGCCAACTACCGATATGCTCGCTTTGAAAACGGGAACCTAATCGGAAACCTACACAGTTCACTAAATATTTTTTGATTCATCTCGCGAATTCGGGTTCCGCAGTCCTGACATTGTAGAGTAAATGCATTTCAAAAGTGTATTTTATCGGGCTGGGTAAAACAAATTTGGTTTTCTATTTTTCAGTTGGCACCATTTTTTCCACGGCGATAAATATAAATTACAAAAAGCCAAATTTTGCTTTACCACCCTATGGAATACTAGACAACGACAGAGTATAGGGCTTTTTGCTAAGTTGAACATCTAACTCCTTAATTAATTATTTTGTATCCTGTCAACAATCTTCCGCATAATCAAGATTCGCACGAATCATCCCTCAAAAATTTCATCCCGACGATCTTGAGCAATTTTTTTCTCATTTTTTCCTCTTTTAAGTACTGGCCTCTGCAGCGTATCACAGTTCTTCATTTCAAACTCGCTTGTGCATAAAAATTCTCGACAGAAATTATTTCATTTTATAAATTGAATCAGCACTTGCAAGTCTTCCGATTTTTATATTACTTGCTGAAATTATAGACCCATATGAGAGAAATTTGGGCCCCAAAAGATTTTTGAAAATTTTCAAAATTATGGATGTTACGCCATGTTGAAGTTTTTAAGTAGCAAACTTCAACATAGAATAACTTCCGTAATTTTGAAAATTTTTCAAAAATCTTTTAGGGGCCAAATTCCTCTTATACAGCGTTAGAGTGTCAACAAATTTCACTAAAATCGGATGACCACTTTGGAAAAAATGTAATTATTTTCTATCGAGTGATTTCTATTCCAATTTTTGTAGTCGTTGGGGAACGATCTCTAAAAATTTCTCGTACCATAAGCAAAGAATTACGAAAGTACTTTTTCTCTTTTTTATATAAATGCCCCCTTGAGGAACGGGACGGGATCTACGTATTTTTATTGGTAAGTCAGTGCAGCGTTAATTTTGGTGCGTGTTAATTCTGCGTGCGATGCTGAGTGAGAATTATTTCTAAACTATATTTATCGTCCCATTTAATCTGTGCGCTTCCATCAAGTTTCTTAAAAAATCTTGAAAAAATTAATTTTCTCTATAACTAATTTATTAATTGCGACTATAACATTTGAAAAATATTTCAAAATATTACAAAAGAAAAAGATATTTATTATCAAGACCAATATTCAGAGATGTATCGTTTTTAATTAAACTTTTAATGAAAGTTTTAATTGACAGAAATTAATAAGGAAACGCACTTTGGTTCTTTCCCAGACAATTTTGGCCCCCCGGATCACTCTTAACAACTTTTAATTTGTAACTAAACATTTGTTATTTGTAGTTTGTAGTTCGAAATCCGTAATCCACAATCCATAAATTCTAATTTGTAAACTTTCGTTTGGAATTTCTTTCGACGAGGTTGCTCACTTATGCGTACTTGCCTAAAGACCGAAGGCCATGTGCGTATCCTGAGCAGTATCGAATACCAATACAGTAGAAATTCTTTCGTTTACTAAAGTCCGACACAAACGAGATTCCACTGCATACTTTTGAAACGAGTGAGATTCTACTCTACAGTGATCTACAGACACTCTACAAGCTAATTTACACACTTGGTCACGAAAGAGGTTTTACTGTACTCGATCCGACACGTTCGAGGTTCAACTGTACTCGGTGGGACACGAAGGCTTCTACCATAAATGCGAGAATTTGATCAGTCAGGTGTACTTTCGATTTTGCGAGAGCTCAGGACTCAGTTGTCACTGCTTGTGAGTGTTTGTTCGGTAGAAGTTGGCGATACTCTTGACGAACTCCTGACGCTATAATTGCACCTGGAAGGCCTGAGTGGCATTGGGCATGATGAAGGGATTCGTCTGCGATGCTTGGCGGAGATTTCGGGCCGCAATTTCGGCCCACTCGGCGTCAAAGGGGTCCGAGGGGCCTCGTGTTTGTTGGCTCAAGGCCGCTGAGCCTAAGGAGAGGGCCCTCGAGTGAAGAGGTGGCGCTCGACGCGGACTCGTCGGTACTGGTGGGACTGATTGCACTGAAGGTGGTGGCACTGATCCAGTCACGCTGCCTAACCACTGTTCCGGTTTTGGCAAATCCACTGAGGACTGCACTGGTTCCACCTTAAAAAAATGTTATTTAAAAAAAAATAGAAAGGCTTCAAACTTTCTTTTCTTTGGAAATGCTGACATTTCTAACATGTACTGGCCCAAAGGGCTTCGAAACCCTTTTCTTGACTTACATTCGGAAGGGCCTGGTTGGCTCTCGTTGTAATCTGACTGACTTCACAGGCAGTTGAGGACTGAGCCGAAGAAACGGAAGTAACGCTCGCGTTTGGAGAACTCGTCACAGAAGCTGTGATAGGATTCACGGGTACTGGGGATCTATTCAAGACATGGGTTGCGCCACTACTTAATGAGGAAGTTGAAGCTGTACTGAAAGCCGGACTGGCTGCAGAAGTTCCAAAAACTGATACTCCAGTAGAAGCTGCGGGAGTGCTCATCACAACTGTCGAAACATTCGTCCTGGGAAGAACCGGACTCAGGTTACAACTTCTGTTCAAGATGGGAGTTAATCTGTGATTCGTAGCTAGGATTGGAGATGCGGATTCTTTCCAGTTGAGGCCAACGACATTGTTCAGATTTGAATTTAGCGTCTCATTGTCGTTCTGGTTGTTGTTATTGAGGCTTGTACCATTTTGCAGTTTGATGTCGTCCAGGGAATTGCTGTTCGTCACTAAAGGGACAAAAGGAAATTAAATTTACATTCAATACTTTAATTTAATGTAATTAAAGTCAAAAATGAGTAGAAATAAAAATATACCTTGCATTGTGGTAGTTGTCGTACTCGTAAAAAGCTGTTTCGAAACTGAACTCGTGACAGAAATCGTAGTCGGTCCAAAATCGTCATTACTAGAGAGAAGGTTGAGTCCTTGAGTGACCTGCTGGCACATTGCTGATAGGCTTTCATGACCACTCGGCGATATCTCTGGTATGGGACTCACTACAATACGAATATAAAAATCTCTGTTAGAATTTTTATCAAGTTACCCACATTTTTTAAATCTAGAGTTTTCATCAGTTGTGCTCAAGAGTGCTGAAGGCTACGAACAACATGCTCGACACAAAGTGCTTGTGGAAAATAAGTTTCAATTCACTTTTACAATCATTCATTGGAATTCTATTATCTCCTTTCTAAAAATCTTCCAATAAAAAAAAAAGAGCAAAAAAGAATTAAACTGATTAACATCTGACAAGAAACCTCGAGAGCTGCCTCGATGTCGAATTTGAGGAGTTTTAGAGGTCCAGGATAATTTTTTTTGGAAGCCTGACTACTAGGGATCTAGCTACTTCGAATCTACAATCGCGATCAGGAATCGATTTTATACATTTTTTATTAAACCCAATTTTTAATTTATCATCTTTTTTAAACATATTTATGTAGTCGCGAAATAAATTGCACTTTAATCTAAATTGCAAAATAATTGTATAAAATCGAATCCTGAACCTAATAATTACTAGTAATCCGAACTTAGTGATTACTAATTAATAATTTAAAGAGAATTAAACACCGAAGGGTGCAGACAATATCGACGATAGAATAAGGTAATGACCTTCGTCATATCCTTCGAACTCTGGTTGTACAAAAACACGAAGAACACAGCGTTAAAATTGATTTTTTTTAAAATTCAAATTAAGTACAATTACTCCATTCATACTTAAAATTATTGAATGGCTCTTTGAGAATAAATGAAAGCAAAAATCATAAATGAATATTACCTGGTGGCTTTAGAGGTAAGATGTGCGATAGAGCTGGCATACGAGAAAGATCTGTAGGTTCCAAACTATGACTCCGTGTGCGTTCTAAATTACTAGGAAGATCATTCACACGCAAACTAAGTTGTCGCTTAAAAGGCGAGGCTTGATTCAATTGATTAAATCCGCGGAAGGATCCTTGTCGTTCCAACATTGATGGTGTCGCGTGAGGCCTCTCGATTGCGAAGGGATTGTAAACAGGTTTCACTGGTGGGACATCTAAAAAGATAGAAATATTGTATAAACTCTGAAGATGTAATTTATTCTAATAGAAAGAAAATGATAACTAACCAACGGCTCTTTCACGAGAGTCTTGCAGTCTTTCAGTGAGACTCGGTTGCCTAAAGCTTCCGCTCCTTGTAAAGGTCGATGTCTTCGAATCGAAGGTCATCGTAACCCCACATTCTTTATCCCTGCGTTGCTTCCTTTCCAGACACGCAGCAAATGCACATCCCACAGCGTGACTCAGTCTTTCTCCCTGAAAAACAAGATTATTAGTTACAGCATTAAAAATATGATTCTTGCCATTCTCTAGAATCAAAAAATCCAGAAAGGGTCGAAATATTCCGATTTCCTGAGATTTTAGGGACATTTAAAAATTCCAGGTGGAGTGAATTGACGTTATATGACCGACTGTGCTCACTATCCTTACTGTATAGATTCATGCCATCGTGAAGAATCTATAAACCTAAGAACTATCTGCAAATTTTCATTTCTTGAGATTTTATCTCCAAATGAAAATTTAAGGCGGAGAGAATTGAAGTTATATTATCCCGCGAGTAAGAAAATTGTGCTATCTCGATTTTTGCCATCGAAGCAAAATCGTAAATGCAAAAATCACGGAATAATTCGATTATTCTGGGATTTTATAGTCAGTTTAAAATTCGAAGTGGAGAAAATCGATAAAATATGATTACAAATCTAACTTACCGTCTCCCTTAGAGCGAGAAAACCGTGACACATCCACCGTCTGGTGGTGCCATCACGACAGATATAACTGAAACCTTTCTCGTGGTTTCGATCTGGAGCACAAAACGAGACTTTTTCTATCGTTTGGTCAACCAGCAAACCTTTCGTTTCGTCTTCAACAACTCTTAAACCGTCACCGGAAACGTGAAGAGTTGCTCGAATGGGTTTCCTTCTGGAATTCTGCAAAATTAATATTAAATTAATATTTCATTAATTAAGGTCTTAATTTAGTTTGGTTACTTAATCATTTTTGTTGAATTAGAAACAAGTTTAAAAATAAAAAATAATAGCTATGAGGGTTTTAGTTTCAAGTCTAAAAGCTGTTATCTTGAAACGAGTATTTAATTAGCTTCCTGAGTAACTTTCTAATTCCAGTTTGTAATTAACTTTTTTGTTTCTGGGGTTCGAGTTTTGCTGGGTAATGCCAAACAAGATGAGGCTCCTAAATTTAGCTTCACCCACCAAGAGCTTCAACCCGTAATTTTTGTGGGCCATTTGCATTCGCAGAACTTTGCGGGGGACGTTCTAAAAATGAATGTCGATTTACAGAGGAGGGACTTGGAATGAAAATTAAATTAGTATATCCAATCTTCTCATGTTTCTGCTCAAAGATTTTATGATAATTTTCATTAGAAAATTTTAATAACAATAAATAATGGTCCAAGTGTTAATTTATTAAAAATTGTAAAATCGTATTTAAAAATTGTAAATAAAATAAAAAATGATAAGAAAAAAAAGTATTCAGTAAAAATGTACAGGAAAAAGAAACTCAAAGATAATTAATGAGGATGGGAACAATTATGGTAATTGTCTTTTCCACTCTCATGTCCCAAATCGCATGAATCATCCATTATTTGCGTGGGAAAACCAGATTAGAAGATTGTTAGAAAAAAAAGAAAAATTATTGGATAAATCCAAAAATGGGCTGAAAATAAATTTGCAGCCTAATTACTAATTTAAGAATTGTTTTCTCACCCTGAGGACTTTCAAGGCTTCTTCACAAACTTGCATCCCCCTCGATTCGAAAACTTCTACGCAGCCCAAGTACTGAAATTCAAAACAAAAATCAATCAAAAATTCGAGTAATAAATTATTTGTAATAAATAAGTAATACAAAATAGCTAAAAATTAATTATGATTTTTTTCTCACCTTGACATGAAATTGGCAGGTTGCAGATCTAACTGCGCTTTCGTCGGCCTGCCATTGATGAGGTCTGCTCGATTCGGGAACAGGTGGATCTCTCCGCCTCCTAAAACTGTCTCTGAAACTTCTCCTAAGGCGATCCATCCTTCCATATGGAGATCTCTCTCTTTTCTGCAACAAAAATCACCAAAAAAATTAAAATTTCAATAGAATCTTTCTTGCCATCCTTCAGAATAATAATCATCAAGAAAAATAAAAAAATGTTAATTTCCTCGGAAATTATCGCGGAATAAAAATTCGAGGTGGGCAATTTGTTCCCCGACCCAGTCCTAATAATCAAATTACCTTAATTTCCTCGGATTTTATCCTCAATTGGTATATTTAAAATTTGTATGTGGATTAAATAATAAGATTATGCGGATTAAAAAATTTAAAGTTTAGCAATTTCCCACATCGAGACTTTATTTATCCACAATAAATCCGAAAATTTAAATAATTCTTCAATTTTTATAAAAATTGATCTTCGCAATGGCAAGCATCGATTTCAATATTTATATATACATATATTTGCTTCAATACTAGAAATGTTGGCTAATTGCAAAGGGCAATTAAACAAAGTTACGTAACTAGAAAGGCTTTAAATACAAAGCGTTGACAAGAGTGGTTAATTATGTGGGTGAACGATTAGGGTCCCTCGA
>JAUESH010000002.1:346191-360430 GCA_032275165.1 Synergus magnus | reverse complement strand
CGTAACTAGAAAGGCTTTAAATACAAAGCGTTGACAAGAGTGGTTAATTATGTGGGTGAACGATTAGGGTCCCTCGAGGGGATCGCAGAATCGTTGAAAATGATGAAACGAAACGCAGCTTCATTTCCCATATGGTTATCTCTCGTGTCTCTGACACCCAACAAACACAGGCATACCAAGCCCCCATTCTCGTGCACTGCAGGCGATAGAATATTAATAGATCACGTGTCTGCAATCACATGCCTCGTATCGATTCCCTAGAGAATAAAAAATCTCTGGAATATCAAGCAGACCACTAACAAGCATTCTAAATCTCTCCAATTATTCAGAAATTATTGGATTAACAACTTGTTTAATCAACCTACAAATCGTACAAAATGTTATATTTAAAGATTTGATTGAAAAATCGGAATTCTTCAGTCGAGAAAATCCTCCTCTCCAAAAGTCAGCGATTAATAATAATTATTGAAATTTTTATACGTTTTTAAACTCTCGAGGTGGGACCACTTCGATTTTAGTGATCACAGCGCCATCTGTAAAACGTGGGTTTAGAATTAAAAATTTTAATTTTGAGGATTAAATGCATGTTTCTGGGCTTTAATTTTGTTATTGGGGAAATTTTATCTCTGTAAGGGGGGATTTTTACAGGTTCCCATAAGGTTCGTAACCCCGACGAATCGCTAATGTCCATTTTGAGAAAGCAAGTACCGAGGGTTGTCTCGTAACGTCCGACTCGAGGTTTCGGAGCCTGTGATCGAATCTTGAAGCCGGTTCCCAAAGATTCTTTTATATCAGACCCTCCAGGGTCTCCCCTAAATCCAACCACGAATCTACCCCTCCTATTGGCACCCCTCGCGTAACCGACGGATCGAGACGCTCGACCCAGTGGCACTGAGAATTCCTTTTGTAAATCCACTGTGCGAAAAGTTATCACCCTACAAACAAACCTTCTCCAAGAAGGGTCAGGTTTCGGAAAACAGAGATTTTTACTTATTTGGAAATAAATTACATATACATTTCATTTTTATTAAACTTAACCATTTTTTATTTATCTATAATCACCCTTAAAATTGAATCGCTACAAATGGAGTTGATATTTAAATACAGGTGCCATTTTCAGTAATTGGTGATCAAAATTGAAAGATTTTGAAATTTGTATTTAATAAATCTACCACCTCGACATTTGATTTGGCGATAAAACTATCAAAAATGATCAGAAATTTTCAATCTTGAATTTAATTGAATCGGCGGGATGGCAAGAGTCTATTGCATACTTCAAAGTAGTATTTTTTCTTCTGCTGAATAAAATGGCGTGGGAAATTTATGGATTTTGAGGTTAAGATTGAGAGGAAATCTAAGATGGTCACACGCGTCATGAAGCGTGGATAATGACGTCTTACGAAAGACTCGCAGAAGGATTTCAAGGTCGTAGAGTTAGCAACACGTTTGCGATGAACTCATTTTTCTAATCACGGTCTTAAAGAAAAGCAAATAATTAACTGAAGAACAGTCACGGTTCTCAGCTGTGTGTCAACTTAATGACAAATGGAATCACTCACGCGAAGAAAATAAAACTGAAAGAATCAGGGTGTCTAGCGGATCGGGAAACCGGGAAAAACCCGGGAATTTTACTTAACCGGGGAAAACCCCGGAAATTTCATTTACGACCGGGAATTTTTTGTATTTTATCGAAAAATCGACTTTTTTTCTGCTTTTTCTACTACTAATTTTTTCTATAAATTGGTCGGAGGAAAAAAAAATTTTACCGGGAAAAAACCGGGAATTTCAAATTGCCTGATCACTAGACACCCTGAAAAATAGAACCAAGTATTTCATATATATTATAATGTCCCTTTGAATCTAGGACGAGAATTCTATCAAAATATCCTAGAATAAACAGAGGAAATGCTGATCGGAATGGATGAGGGCCGATATCACTGATTCTGCTAATGGTTAAAACGTGCGAAAGTAAGCACTCTCGACTCAATCGGATTAGCATGTTTATTTAGCAAAGTAATAGGCTTAACCATATTGGGTTTAGGATAAAAATAGTCGCGTGTATCAAGTGCGAAATGTGCGAGTACACGTGTACAAGAGCACACGATCTGATCCACTTCAATTATAAAAGACCTTATCACTGCATCTGTACCAATGAGCACAGAATAAAAAAGTAGGGGAACAGTCAGGATTTCGAAAATTTAGGAACGACTCCAATTTGGGACACTTACATATATTTAAAAAATAAAAAACTGAAAGTGTCCCGAATTGTGGGAAAGTAAAAAAATATCGAAATATTTAGGTGTCTCAAATTATGGGACAGTTCACTTTTGGGATAGTCCACTTTTGGGACACTCCTAATTTTCCATTAGGAAAACTAAATTAAATTAAAAATTAATTAAATCCATATGAAAAAAAGGTTTTAATCTAACTGAATGATACAATTGTTGCATAATGAATGCCGGCGCTGTAATACTCGGGACAATTTAATTAAGTACTCTCGACTATGTCACGATGGTAATCCGGGGCGTTAATAAAAATGCGAGCCGTGTCAGTCGCCACTTGACCCGGTCGCCCGCGATGCATTTTCATTTCAAACGTTTCGCGTGCCCGCATTAAATTCATCCCCCACCCTTAAATTTTATTTCAATCAAATAGGAGGTAATCGGTTACAAAGAGAGAGAGAGAGAGAGAGAGAAAGAGATTTCCCTTTCATTCCAGATGGTCAACTTTATTAGATTTTCATACTTCGGTCCAATTATATAAAAGTTAATTATTACAAAGTTAAAGGGATCAATATAAAATTTAAAAATTAATTTCTCATAATGCTAAAAATAAATTTTTGAGAAAAAAATCTACCCTGGCCTGGGATCGAACCCTCGATAACAATTCGCTTGCTCACGAAAACTGGAGGTTCGTAATTCTAACGATAAGAAAATTTCAGTTTTCACAAAGGTTTTAAACTTAAATATCTGAATATAAAAGCATTATAGCTAAAATTATAAGATGAGTCAGTCTCTTGTTTAGCAAACGTGCTTATATTGAAAACAAATTTATGAAGAAACTTGAACATTCCGGACGTTAACCTCCTTCCGAGTGTGTTGAAAAAAATACGTCAACGAGACTTCGAGAGTTCGAGGTGAATCACATTTTAGAATGTCCGGCATTCTAAACGATATTGGATCGACTTTCTTCCTTTTCAATATTTAAATGTCCCATTAGTGACTAAGGTTGAAAGAATTCTCATCCCAATTTCTTTGTTAAGAACAATTTTTATCATAATTTAAATTCTGCAGCGCATTTTTATTTTTAAGAAAAAATAATCTAGCCCCTAAATTTATATTCTTCCAAATTAGGGGTGTCCTAAATTTTACTTGCCCCTAAAATAGAAGTGCCCCTAAAATAGAAGTGCCCCTAACTAAGTTACCCCTAAAATAGGGGTGCTTTAGATTTTAATTCTTCAAAATTAGAGGTGTCCCTAAATATTAATTATCCCTGATAAGAGACAATTAAAATTAGGGTAGGCTCTTTTATGAAATGTTTCAAGTGTAAAATTTTGTTTCTTGCAGGAAAAGACGGAAGCTTGCGGTCTCTTTTCACCTTGCAAAGTTCAAAGTTGCCACACCTGCATTTTATGGGTCCGGGATTATAAGAATCGTATTCCCCTGACTCAACTCATTTATTTTAAGAAATTTAACGACACTGGGGCCACGTCATTGGCCCCTGAAATTTTTAAGTATCAGCACTCGCCCCTGACAGGTATCTCAGGCCACAAAAGATTTCGAGACCAGTACTATTCCCTCCCCAAATGGGGTTCATCGACACCCATCAAAATCCACATATATACTTGTGCGTAAAATTTGAGATATTACAAAAGCCCCATGAAAAATGCGTGAAGGTCTTCCCCCCTCCCAAAAATCATTTATCCTCTTTATATTCCTTCAAGGGGGTCGATAATTGATCTCTCACAACATTTCTTACAGGAGAATCAGAATTTTTCACCACAATATTTAAAATGAAAATCTACAACTTTTTAAATATTTTTAAATTTCTTTTCTATTTTCTTTTCTTTTCATTTCATTTGAAAGCCATTTTCTATTCGATTCGACTTGCAATTAATGAAAGTCTAGTAATGTGCAATAAAGATTTAACGGACAGTTTCTTGAGTAATACTGCAGAAATTTTTACAGAGCAGAAATGACTGTAAGTGGCACGTCTGACTAGTATTACGACTACGAGCAGTTTTAATCCTTTCACCGACACGGCAGGTGCAACGCATGCGGGAAAGTTAGTACAATAGTTGTTCAACCTTCTTACTAGTGGGATAAATATTCTGGATAAATGTCGACATTATTTTTCCAAGTCGCGAATTTTCATTTCATTTTCTATTTTATAAAAATTTATTTCAAAAGGAACATCTGTAAATTTGGATGATCCAAAAATAGGGGAACTCCTATAAATAGGAGTGTCCCAAAATTTGAATAAATAGGGGCAAAAATACTAAGCCCCAAAATAGGGTTTTCCCTAAATTTTAATTCTCCTAAAATAGAATGACCCTAAAACAGAGCGAGCCTAAAATATAGTGACCCTAAAATATAATGACTCTAAAATATCGGCTAAAATTTTTAGTCCCAAAAATCGAATGAACTAAAAAAAATATTCCAATTAAATCATTTAAAATAATCGATTAAATCATTAGGAATTATTGTTTTAAGGGGAGACAATTTTACTGAGACGGCCCTGAAGGTGGCGTCCTTAACTTCTTACAGAAATAGGTATACAAGAAAACAGGTGCCTGCACTTTGCAGAAAGGTAGAAGAAAAATGGAGAATGAAAGAACCATGTTTGGCGAAGGCTATGAATGACCCACGTGCACGATAGCGATTGTCCTACTATTTCTATCCACTTTTACCATTATGTACTACCGATTCTTATTACGTGGTAACTTGCGATTACGTACTTTATTCTAATCTTGCAATTATCTACTTATCCCTTTCGTAACAGGTGGAAAATTAAAGTTATGGAAGAAAATTTTATCTCTCTAAAGATATTTTAAAAATATGTGCCTTATCGAATAGGATAGGATAGGATAGGATAGGATAGGATCGAATAAAATCGGATAGAATCTGATAAGGCCAGATAAAGGAAATTAATAATAATAGGATACAATAGAACGCAATAGGGGGTATAATATAATAAAATAGACCAGGATAGGCAAAAACAGGATAAAACCGGATAAGACAGGACAAAATAAGATAAAACAAAGTTGAATAAAATCGAATTAAATATGCCAGGAGGAAGTAAAATAGAAAAGAATTGGGTAAATTCAAATAGAATAGCACCCAATAGAACACAATAAAATCGAATAGAATAATATAAAATTGTAATTTCCCAACAATTGGAAAATCAATTAGTTTTCAAGATTTGTCTGCAAGCAAAGATGAATATTCACTCGTCGAGAGATGACGGGAGAAGAGGCACCAGATTGGCATTTATACGTGAAGGCTGTTCTTTGAAACCCACCAGATTTCTCTACCAGTTATCCTTGAGTTCGATCCCTTTGCTCTCGAGTCTGAATCCGCGAATAAATTTCTACTACCATTTGTATTTCCAGTTCAGAATTTCTCTAGGAGATTCTAATCTAAAAACTGAAAAAAAAAATGCAGTCTTGGTTTCTCGAGAAAAATATTTTTTAATCATCGAAAAATCTTGTCCTGCTTTATCCGATTCTATTATGTTTCTCGGCATTTAATTTATCTTCAAACCTATATAAAATATAAAAAAAATAAAATATATCAAAATATCCTTTTTTTCTGAAGGAATATTTCTCGAGAATACAATTTTTCTTTTAAATTTATATTCTCACAAACAAATCGAATCTATTGGCCTATAAGACCTTCCTCTTCCTAAAATAGACAAATCGAATATTCTGACATGGGAATTCATAAATATGGACGACCTTAAAAGCTCCAAAATGCTCTACATCTTGAAAATTGGTACAATAAAATTTTATTCAGCCCATTTTGCATCAGAATCAGTACTAAAATCAACAGGTTTGCCCTTTAGAGTTCAAAGTTCAAATTCGAAATTAGAATTCACTTCCTTATCCAAAACTGATCTCGAATTCTAAATTCTAAATAATTCTATTTCTACTATCGTCTTATGATCTTTATTTATTTTTTTCTTATTTACAGTTTTGTTAAACATTTTCGAGTCGGTGAATAGCATTTAAAATCCGGCAAACGGATAATAAACGTTGCGGTGAATCGATTTGAATACCAAAATGCCTAGCCGAATGAAGAATTCTTGCTGACTCTGCATTTCATATGCAAAGTTATTCGTCCTCCTCGAAAATACGTTTCTAGAATATCCAATACTCGATCACACACGAATCGAGTTCCATTCTACAAAAATCAAACTATTTCAAAAATCCTTTTAAATAAAAAGCTGCTTCATTTTTTTCAAGCTTTAATATTTTCTACTTATTTATTAGTAAAATATCTAGACTAAAATTTCGTAATAGTCCCCAAGTCTAAAAATCTGTCTCTCAATTCGTGAAGTGGATCAGCTGTTCGGATTTGCGTCAGCCATCTTGAAAAGTCTCGTGACTATTTTTCCCTGTTTCAAAATTATTTTTACTAATTAATTTAATATTAAATTATTAATTTATTACAAAAATATCAAGTTTTAAATATTTTTTTTTTAATTTAGTCGAAAAATATTTTATTTATATTCTAAGAGTTTTTTTTAAATTTTCTGCAAAATTTTTAACGATAGGGAGATTGTTGGATGACAGAGAGACGACTGTTTGAAGGAAAACAAGGTGGATGACCCGGCAGGCCGTTCTGCAAAAAACTCGTTTGTCTCGTTTTACTAGAAAGAGTAACTTAATCCTCGCACCCAGTCAGCCTTTCACTCTAGAAATTTCCTTATTTAAAATTATTTGCTTAAGAGAAAATATAAATAAAATTAAATCTAAATAAATATTACTGAGCCCCAGTGAAAGCGGAACCAACAATAATCACAAAAAAGTGTAAAAACTCCAAAATCAACTTTATTTAAATCTTTAAAGGGCTTTAATATGCAAACGAGGGGCTTAATTAAGAGGCAAGTGCTGGAGGCTAGTAGCTCGTCGACTGGAAACCCTAAGGGTGCATTTTAACTAGAAAGGTCGAGGGTCACGCTCATCGTTATCTAGTATTGACTATAAAATATATAGTCGATCAATTTTTTTTTAAATTCCACATAAATTGAAATTCCCGATATTTTTTTTTTTTTTGCTTGGATTGGCTAGTCATTATGTGCGGTTATTATTTTGCATGTGGAGGCGTCACGCGCGAAATACGTCATTTTAGCTGTCAGTATGCGTTACGTAAACAATGGCAGTAAACACAGACAACAAAACACACACGTTTTCAATACAAATTCCCAGTACTCATTCTCTGCTTATAAAATGCAGTCACAAAGCAGCGATCGTCACACCTTTATAGATACAATACGGCAAAAAATTAATAAAATGCGTTTTTTTTTTAATTATGTGTATTATTAAATTTATTTTGCTTTGTATATAATAAAATCTACTTTTTACTCTAAATTCAAAGCTATATTTGATAAATATCTACACTAGAGTGCTGAAATATTCTCAGAATATAAATAATTGTCCTTCTAAGCATCGAAGTGAATCAGCTGTTCGATTTTTCCTCCGCCATCTTTAAAACCCCCTTTATTTCCTAGATTTTTTACTCGTTCTTAATATTTATAAAATGTAAAGATTTTATAATAGTAAAAAGGATTATATTTTTGAGTTGCAATTTAAAATTGATAAAAAGAAAATGCTTTCAACTTAAAAAATTTCTAGACATCTTCCAGAGGAGGCAATAATTGCGCAACATACATGTACCTCGGCGATAATCGATACTCCAGATCTTTGGAATCCGGAAGATAGAATCGTTATCGTTTTCCGCTTGGCTAAAGATATTAAACGACTCCAATGAAAAGCTATTAAACTCACTAGATCGCTTTTCAGCGCATTAAAAATATATTCAGCTACGATGCCAGTAAATAAATTCGTTTCAATTATTAAAAACTAGTTAAAAGAGTCTATTAAAAATTAAAAAATAAATATAAAGTAATATAAACTGTCACATTGGAAAACGAATCATACTGAATGAAATTTTATTTTTAAATAATATTTTAAAATACTAAAATGTTAGAAATATAAACTAAGAAATGAGAATTTTATTAAAAAATGAGTAGAGAGTATTTTCCACTGGAAAATGAACGAGGGTCTATGGTGAAAACAGAAAAGAGGACAGCTGCGAATCTAAAGCTGAATGGTGAACCATAAAACCTTTTCCAAGAACGGGACACACATTGTGTGCCAGCTGGTCCATCTTAGCAGCAGCTTCTCGACTAGATTAGCTTTCGGGGCCAACAAAAATTTAAAATTTCCTTCATCAAGAATTATTTTTTAAATGTTTGTCAGCAAAATTTGTTTTTTGTCATTCGATTCGTCTCTGAAACTATCAGAATTTTTTTCCTACCGCTAATCAAAAATACGGAAAAATTTATTTTGAGATCAAATATCTCTCTTTCAATTGGCTATAACTTTCGTGCACAATAGAGCGTATCGAAAAAAAAAAAAGTTTGTGCGAAGTTCTAATAGCAATGAAAACTTTCTTTGGGAAGTCAAAAACACCCCTAAAGTTTCATAAAAAAAAAAATTCCTTCTGTCTCCGCATCGTAGATATAGCTAAAAATAAAAAAAAAACGAAGCACTTCTTTCAATTTGAAGAGAAAAAAATTTTTTTTTTAAGATTTCAGTTATCAATAAAAATAATTCAAAGCAAGTCGATTTATACCCGTATAGCGATAATTCTATTAAAATATTTTTTACCCTTCCTAATTGACTTTTAAGTTTCAAAAAATCGAAAAAAGTCGACTTTTTCGCTTTTTTCTTAGATTTATGGTAAGTTTAAAGACTATTTGACCACATAACGCGTGATATATGTTAGTGAGAATGTATTTGCAATATGTTACAATAACAATATGTAAGGAATGTTGACAATAAAATTAATTTTCAGTATATAAATTATCAGAAAAAATAGTTCGAAGCAAGTGGATTTGTACCTACAAAGCAAAAAATAATTCAAATATTTTTTGCAAAAAAATATTTTTTAAATTATTTTTTTGTAAAAAATATTTGAATAGTTTTTTGCTGTGTAGGTACAAGTCCACTTGCTTCTAACTATTTTATCCTATAATTTATATGACGAAAACTAATTTAATTGTCAAATAAAGAGCAATATATCACTTTTAAATATTTTTTTAAAATTCAAGGTCAATAAAAATTATTTTAATGTCAACATTCCTTACATATTGTTATTGTAAAATATTGCAAATACATTCTCTTCGGCGCAAAAATCTGTTTCTTCAATTCAATTTATCTCCGAACCTATCAGAAATACGAAAAAATGTATTCAACATAAAATATCCGGCTTTCAATTATCTAGAACTCTTGTCTAGAACTTTTTTTCTTAAAGTTAATATTTGTCGAGGTATGATCAAAAAGATCCTGGAAAGTCCCAAAAAATTATTCGATTTCGAAGAAACCTACCGAGAGTCGAAGACCATTTCCATGGCTGATGGCTCTTTCGAGCGGTTGGTGGGCGGACGGGTGGTTTCCCATTTTGCTTTCCTCTGCAAGGTGATGTTTTCAGGTTGGTCAGTAGCAAAAGACGCAACTATCGAAAGACAACGGTCTCACTGGGTTCACCAGACACGGTCGTAATACCATCGGGCGACCTTCCTGTTGCAGGTGTGGCCTTCTTCCACAATATCCGGTTGCACTTGCACCGTCAACACACACTAATTTCACGTATTTAACTATTGTATCAATTCAAGAAAACACCTTTAAATATTTAATTTGCAATATATCCAATTGCCTTCACGTCCTTCGCATTCCTGAGTCATGCACCTCTGGTACACCAACAATTTCAAGCGGGCATCAAGTAGCGAGTAGGCTTCCCGATCGACACCAATCTCCTCATGACACAAAACATTGCACACCTTTTCTGCGCATTGGAAGAAGGGTTTTCTTCAAATTCTGCAAAAGAATGGGTTTTTGGGGGTGAATTAAGATTTTGGGGGTGGTTTTGGTGGGTGGGAGAAATGAGGGTGGGAAGAGGGGTGGGAAGATGGGGGAAGAAGAATGAGAAAAGTTGGTGAAGTGAAGAAGATGGTTACAAGAAGAAGGTGCAAATGAGAGAATTGAGCAATAGTGAAAAAAATTAAAAAAGAAGAAAAAGAAAGGGAAGGAAAGATAAGGTAAAAGGTAAAAGAGGAATGAAGGAAGAAATGAATTAAAATGAAGGAAAAGTGATGAAGAAAAAAGGAAAGAAGAATAGTAAACAAAAAAAAACAAAAGGAAGAGAATAAAATGTAAAGATTAGAGGGTGCAGTTGATGAAAAAAGAGGAAGAGAAGAAAAAATGCAGAAAGTGAAATAAATCAGAGGTTGAAGAAAGGATGAAGCAAATTAACCGGAAAGAAGGAAATAAAAAAAAAACATTAGTGGAGTACAAAAATAAAGAAGGCTGGAAAAAGGAAAAGAAATAAGCGAAGGGATGTAAAAATGAGAAGAGGAAGGATAAAAGAAGAAGTAGAAGAAAAAATAAAAAAGCAGGATGGATGATGAAAGATTAAGAACAAGAAAATATAAAAAGGAAGATCAAACAAGAAACAAGAAGCAAAAGAAAACAATGGAATCTAAAAACATTATTTCTATTAATTTGAATTTAAAATTTTAAATAATTCTGAAGAAATAAATTTTAGTTTCAAAAAGAAACAAAGGAGAAAAGCTGGATGTGAATTAAAACAAGAATAAATTTAAATATGAATTTGAATTTAGATCATGGATTAGAATAATATGAAGAGAGGAATTTGAAATGAAGAATGAATTTGATTATTTATAAAGAGAGGAGTCCACCAACAATCAAAATGTTGATAATCTAATGAGAATTTACAAAATTCTTTTGTTAAACAAACTCTTTTTGCAGTAATATTGCTATCCCAATCATCTTAAAACCCTTGTTATAAAACATATTTCTATTGTTCGATTTCCATCAAATTATGTAACAAACTAATCAGGATAATTAGATGAGTTGTTAGAACAATCCGGACAAACCTCATAAAAGAAGGTTTTACTGTTTAATGTTTTCCATTGTCTTATAACAACAATGCTTACAACACTTGCAAAGAATCTTGACCTAATAGCTAATAATAATTGAGAAAACAAACTTAGACTCCTCTGATTATAAAAAAAACAGGTTCCAGGTCTTTAAACCCATAAGTATCTTTAAAAGACAAAGGTTTAAAGGAAGAGGAGCATCGGAGGAGCAACACTTGGTTTGGCGAATCTCCTCACCCTCTTTATCATCCGGAACCAGATATAATCCTTGATCCTTTCTTCGTTTCACAAAGGAAACTTATCCAAAAACATTGGTCACTATCCAAGAACCAATTAACCGAACATCAACAGCTACCCTCCAAATGAAACCTGATCCGAAAATATCAACCACTTTCAAAAATTTTAACCGAACCACAACAAATAACACAACACTTTTGAACAAAATCCACTCAATAAACCACTCTCCCAATCAAAATCCAATCTTCCACAGAGATGATCCGTTAAAAAACAAAAATTTTGATCACTAGAGCCGGCCGGCAGCTCGCGAGTAATTTCTCTTCTTCCCTTCTCGCAGCTCGCCTGAGCACGAACTGGTCATACAGCTTGTGGCAATCTGACGTCACAACTATACCTAGAGTGGGATGTCCGACCGGTCCGACTTCTATCAGGAAACCCCTCTCACTCTTCTGGCTTCTTCAGGAGTCTTGCACCTCTCAAGACTTTAAAAATCTTGCAGATATCCTAGCCCTGAGACTCATCGTATCTAATCCGTTGATTTTTCAAAATCTTCACAGGGTTATCACAGTCTTCTAACCGTCAGATCATCATGGGACCAATTCCACTCTCTTCCCTGTTGAATTCTGAAGAAGGACCACCAGTTCAATTACCCTTAAATAATTAATTCAATCTCTTGTGTCACCTTAGTCAATAATCGGAACCAAACCCTAATCCGCTAATTGTTTAAAAATCTTCACAGGGTTATCATACTCTTCTAATCATCAGATCATAACGGGACCACTTCCACTTTCTTCCCCGCTGAATTCTGAAGAAGGACCACGAGTTCAATTACCCTTAAATAATTAATCAAAGGTGTTACTGTAGTCAACAATCGGAATCAAATCCTAATCCGTTAATTTTTGAGAAATCTCCAGTTATCATAGTCTTCTAATCATCATATCATCATCGGAAGAATTCCACTCTCTCCTTTAATCAATTCTGAAGAAGGATCACCAACCCAGTTCACCTTGGATGATGATTTAATACTGTTTAGTTAACCAGACACGATCTGGATAGTTTGTCTCAAAAAAATTAGATCGAAATGAGCATGACCTGTTAAACCTAAACTCATCAGCAGAGGTTGACGTTCCCACGTTTTTCCGTTATACTCGTCACGCTCAGCGACTTCCGGCGACCCCACCGGAACTGGAAATACGTTTGATCTCGGGATCAGGGGCGGATGACGGGATTATCTGGTTCTATCTCGAAGAACAAAGAGCTGGTTGCATTTCCCTCATCTGATTGGAGTTCCGATCGATTCTTGAGAAATCGGACCCAAGGCCGGACCCAAGACCCCTTTTACTTGTGATCCGTTGGCTGTTCACTCTTGAACCATCTAATTCAAATAATCCTCAGTTTGCGCCATCTGGTGGTGAAATCCTCATTGAAAAATTGACGCACAACACCAATTTCCTATTTACAAACA
Organism: Synergus magnus; assembly: GCA_032275165.1. NCBI lineage: Eukaryota > Metazoa > Arthropoda > Insecta > Hymenoptera > Cynipidae > Synergus > Synergus magnus. The sequence continues at coordinate 347,544 of JAUESH010000002.1, read as the reverse complement.
GATTCCAGGGGACCTAAACGACAGATTTCGAAAAATTTTCAACTCTTTGACGCCCAACGTAAAAAAAATGACAAAAACTCTTAGGGATTGTCATGGTCACTTTCACGATCGAAGTCCACGACAGGAGCGACACAACCCCCCCAAGTACGAAAACGTGAATGCTCTCGGGCCCCAGGTTCGAGCGAGAATTACCCGACGCCCCTTCAGGGCTGTAGTTACGGGGCCTGGAGCCCAGGAACTTGTCTCCACTTTTCTACACTTTTGTCCCAGATCACCTCTGTGAAAAGAAGAGAGGAAAACCGGTTTTTAGTGGAGAGCAGAGAGAGTCCCGGGCACCAGGGGCGGATTTTCCAGGACATAGGGGCCCCTTAAGGATGTTTTGGTTTCTGCTTTTCCGGAATCGATTCCATGTACTGGGTCGGGTCGTGGGCCAGGTCACCGAAGGCACGTCGGAAAGGGATATTGGGAGAGGGAAACAGCTGCCCTGGCAAATGCTTGCACATCTGCTGAGACACAACGAGGCTTTAAAAGAGGAAGAGAAGTGAGAAGAAAGGAGGGGGAGTGAAAAACTTTTGATTTAGGGTCTGCGGGATGTGAGGAAGTCCACGAGCGATCACGTTTTAGAAGTGATCTTAATTTTCAGGGCTACAGAATTTTGTTTATAATTTGTAATTTTATACAATGAAATAAAATTGTTCATTTTAAATTTTGTAATTTTTATAGTAAGACATTTATTTACGGTATAGACATTTAAAGAAATGTTGATTTTTGGCAAAGTTTATATTGATTAACGGCTAGTGTTATAGAATCCCGAGTTACCCCAACTGCAGAATATAACTGTCGCACAATATAAACAGGTAGGGGAAGGGAGGGGGAATTAACTTGCTCTAAATGCAGGTTTGGGAGAGGACTCGAAATCGTCGCACTTGACTGTAGGGGTGTTTATTCATTTATTCAAAAGGGTGGAATCTTCCTTTTTATAAAACAATTAGACGACTATGCACAGCGTACAATAATTTTTCTGCATGTTTCTACATTTTTAAAATAATAATAATGATATTTTTAAAATAATTTTTAATAAATAGAGATTTAAAAGAATTTCAAAACATTTTTTTGAAATTCCTTAAAAACTTCTTAAAATCACTTGAAATATCTCGAAATCGCTTTAAATTATTCTTTAAAATCACTCGAAATCTATTGAAATCCGTTCACATGTCTTGATATCTTTGAAATTTCTTGAAAATCCTTAAAAAATTTTGTATATTCTTTTAAAATCTTTTGAAATTTTTTATTATCATTAAAAATCCCTTGAAATATTTACAAATATTTTTAAATAATTGAAAATCTTGAAAT
>JAUESH010000002.1:327431-346091 GCA_032275165.1 Synergus magnus | reverse complement strand
TTTTGAAATTTTTTATTATCATTAAAAATCCCTTGAAATATTTACAAATATTTTTAAATAATTGAAAATCTTGAAATTATTTTCAACTTTTTTTTTAAATTCCTTAAAATCACACGAAATCTTTTGAAATCCGTTCACATGTCTTGATATCTTTGAAATTTCTTGAAAATCTTTAAAAAAATTTTTTATATTCTTTTAAAATCTTTTGATATTTTTATTATCATTAAAAATCCCTTGAAATATTTACAAATATTTTTAAATAATTGAAAATCTTGATATTATTTTAAATTCTTTTTTTAATTCCTTAAAAACTTCTTAAAATCGCTTGAAATCTCTCGAATCGCTTTAAACTCCCTTAAATCCCCTAAAATCTCTTGAAATCCTTCAAGATGTCTTGACATTTTTAAAATCTTGTGAAAGCTCTTGAAAATCCTTCAATTCTTTGGAGTTCTTTCAAAATTCTTTGATATCATTTAAAATCCCTTGAAATACTTTTAAAAATTTTGTAATTACTTGAAAATTTTGAAACTCATCCAAATTCTTTTGATATCCTTTAAAAATTCTTTAAAATCATTGAAGTCTACTGAAATCGCTTTAAATTCCTTAAAATCACTTAAAATCTCTTGAAATATGTACTTTAGAAAATCTTGATATCTTTTAAATCTTGTAAAATTTCTTGAAATCCTTTTAAATTCTACAAAGTTCTTTAAAATCACTTGAAATACTTAAAAAAGTTTTTAAATTACTTTAAAATCTTTTGAAATTCCTTAAAAATTATTTTAAATCACTTGAAGTCTACTGAAATCGCTTAAAATTCCTTAAAATCATTTAAAATCTCTTGAAATCCGTTGAAAAATCTTAATATCCTTGAAATCTTGTAAAATTTCTTGAAATTAAAAATTTCTGCACAGATATGACCAAAACATGTTTTGGTCATATCATTACTATATTTTCATGCACCAAAAAAAATGCATTGTACCGTTTAACATCTTGGAAGGTTAACTATGGGATAGCGATCTTAGATGATAAACCATACAATCTGGATGTTAAACCGTATAATCTGGATTTTAATTTTTAAAATCCTGGATTATAAAACTCAAAATCTAGATTATACGGCTTAATATCTATGGATCGATGTCCCGAATCGTGTGATCCATTTTTCTCAGTGTATCATTATACTTTTTCTATCACGCTATATTATTGCTTCTAGAATATTTACCCCATAAATACAGGGAATAATTATTCGACTTCGTTTTTAGTATCCAATATCCCTGATGAATAACGTGCAAACTAAATATACAACGATTTCTCAAGTTTAGCTGATATTTTCAGAACTTGGACATGACGAGCATCCGATACCATATGGCGGATGAAAGCACATGTCAGTTAATTCCCATACGTATGAGTTACACTGACAGGTACGATTTCCCGCAACAATGCCAATTACCAACCCCTCGAAAAAAAAAAAATATCATGAGAATTTGAATTGTTAGAATTACACACAAATTGGTATTACCCGTGTTACTTCTCTTTAAATTGACAATATCATAAATATTACTAAAATAGCAATAGTGCTTGTCATCTTGAAAATGGCAATAATATCCCAAGCATGCATAATATGGCAAAATTCGCAGAAATATGATGAAAACAGTAATGATCTTTGTTTATGTTTAAGAATGGTTTAAAGTCAAAGAACACGATTTTCTTGTGTTATTTATCTCCTTCTGGTACAATCTAAAATAGCAAAAACGATTTCATTGCCTTAGTACGTTTTACGCTTACGGTAAGGTATTTACACCTTTTTCTTCACATTGGTGCCGACGAACGTGTCGATCGTTTTTATTCGTCTTTAGATTTTTTTATAAAAAAGGCAGTGTTCTCGACATGGGAGTTTGGAGTCAAGGCCCTGAGTACTATTCCCATTCTAACAATGCCCACAACACATAGTTGACTCTTTTATACAATAATAGAGTAATACAATGGCTATGTTGCATTAATCGTGACATGGAATCAGGTTATCGCAATTAACCAACCGTGCTATGTCCTCGCATATTTATATTACATTTACCGATGCCGGAAAACGTACCTGAAATTTATATACCACGTGAAAAATAATTCTATGGCGAAAATATGATACTAAAGTGACATAATCCAATAAGTGCAGAGGAGATACTATTTTTGTCACATTATTTCTCTTTTTTGTCACACTATTACTCTTTTTTGTCATATTATTACTCTTATAAATCCACGGTCTCACATGCGCGTATATGTGAAGATAAATGGACCAATAGCAATGCAAGGCCGATTACACGCGTAAGAGAACCTTGCCAAGAACGCTTTCCGCAAAAAAAAAAGTAAACGAAGGCCTGCGTTAAATATGAGAAAATAAAATTACGCCTCTAAAATGTTTAATTACTTATGCTTCGAAAAAAGACATTCACCTCGACATTCACACAACTTATGCTGAAGCTTTCATGCAGAACGAGAATTTTCTTCATACGCTTTTTCAGGTTCTTTCATTTAATTTCTTTTCAAAAACGGGTTTCATATTTTCGAAATGGCAAGTGGCATATTTCATAGCACGGGTATTTAAAGAGGTGGGGAGGAAAAGGAGGGGGAGTGTAATCGATACGATACTTCCGTTGTGGAGGGCTGACGCGACATTCCTCGCTGATTCGAATATCGAGTCGTCGAAAAAGTTAAATAGTATTTATATGTTTACATATGATTTTTTTTCTAATTCAAAGTGAGTCATAACATTAAAATTTCAATTATTTCATGGTCAATCGAACATGTGAAAGCAAATTTTTGCGCCATGGAGCCACTTAACCCACTTTCCTAGATTCTATGCTTATGAACAATTGAGAGAGGAAAATGAAAACTGTGACTCACCTAAGGTGCCTTTATGATTGAGAGATATAATCCCGGGACTTCCTGAAACAAGGAGCAGACGTCGGAGATTAATTAAATCGTTCAGGCAATTTCATTGAAGATTGCTGCCGTATATGATAATTTTCTTATAGCAATTACATACTAATAATAAAAAGTTAATAATAATGATACTATAGAAACATCAAGTTTATGATCACACATCATTGATCCATACATTATACGGTATAATGTATGGATCACAAAAATAGTAATGATGTGTGATCATAAACTTTCAATTTTTCAATTTCCCTAACATTTCCCTGACTTTTCCCTGACTTTCAGACAAAATTCCCTGACAGAAAAGTATTACAAATACGAACAAATTTTCAATAGTAATACTATTGAAATTTTTAAAAAATTTCGCATAATATCACCAGATCTTTTGAAACTCAAGGAAATTTTCTGAAATCCGATAAAAATCTATAACGGAATCTTTTCAAAATATAAAAATCTCTTAGAATCCTTTAAAATTCCACGATAAACTTTAAAATCACTTCAAATCACTTAAAATTCGTATAAATCTCTAAAATTCACGACAACTTTGGAAATCTCGTAAAATTTCTTAAAATTTCTTAAAATTTCTTGACATTCCCAGGAACGTCTTAAAATTCCAGAAAATCCTTTCAAATTTGTTAATATTCCATGAAATCCTTTAAATTCTACAAAAAACTTCAAAATCTTTTAAAATTCCTAAAAAAATTTCTTAAAATTTTATGTAATCCATCTAAATTCCACGAAATAATTTTAAAATCTCTTTAAATATTTTTTTATTTCACGAAGGACTTTAAAATCCCTTAAAATTCGCTGAAATCTTTTGAAATTCCTAGAAAAATCTTTAAATTCCATAAAATTCCTCCACAATATTTAAAATCCCATAAAATCCATTAAAATCTCAGAAATGTTTTAAAATTTATTAAAATTCCATGAAATATTACTTAAAAATTTCAAAAAATTTGTTATAAATCATAAAAATCTCGTGAAATCCTTTAAAATTCTCTAAAATGCAAAAAAATTTTTTTTTAAATTCTTGAAAACATCTCTTGAAATCCTTTAAAGGCATATGGTAATTATCATATGCCCTTAAAATTCCACGAGAATATTTAAAGTCCCTTAAAATCTCTTAAGATTCCATCAAATCCTTTAAAATCTTTTAAAAATCAAAAACAATACAAAATTTTTTTTAAAAATTACATTAGGAATATTAAAATTCCTTAAAATCATTTTAAAAATATCAAAATTTCTTAAAATTCTTACAAGCTTCTTAAAATTCTTTACAATTCTACGAAAAACTTTTAAATCCCTTGAAATACGTAAATTTCACTAAAAATTTTTGAAAACCTCTTGAAATTTCTTAAAATTCCACAAAATCTTTTATAAATCATAAAAATCTCGTGAAATCCTTTAAAATTCCATGAGGAACATTAAAATCTCTTAAAATCACTTTTAAAAAAATCAAAATTTCTTAAAATTCTTACAAGCTTTTTAAAATCCTTTAAAACTCCACAAGGAAAGGAACCTTAAAATTCCTTCAAATCCTTTAAATTCCCTAAACTTTCTTAAAAGTCTCTTAAAATTTCATGAAGTCCTTTAACATTCCATGAAATCCTTTAAAATCTCACAAAATCTTTTAAAAATCAAAAACAATTAAAAATTTTTTTTTAAATTACATGAGGAATATTAAAATTCCTTAAAATAATTTTAAAAATGTCAAAATTTTCTTTAAATTCTTACAAGTTTCTTAAAATCCTTTACAATTGTACGAAAAACTTTAAATATTCTCTTAAAATTTTTGAAAACCTCTTCAAATCCCTTAGTATTCCACAAAATCTCTTAAGAATCATAAAAATGTCGTGAAATCCTTTAAAAATCCACGAGGAACATTAAAATCTCTTAAAATCACTTTTAAAAAAATCAAAATTACTTAAAATTCTTACAAACTTTTTAAAATCCTTTAAAACTCTACAAGGATCTTTAAAATCCCTTTAAATCCTTTAAATTCTAAACGTTCTTAACAACCTCTTTAAATTTTATAAAGTCCTTTGAAACTCCACGAAATCTTTTAAATATCATCAAAATTTTTTGTAATCCCTTCAAATTCCTAGAAACCTCTTAAAATCCCTTAAAATTATTGAAAATCTCTTGAAATTATTAGAAACCCAGAGAAACCCTGACAATTACTTGCATTTTGCTGACATTTCCCTGATTTCCCTGACATTTGGCCATGTCTATCATGTTTTATCATCTTTCTACTAATTTTGCCGAGTGATGCATATTTTTGAGTTATACAATTTCAAAAGTGGTATTTAAGAAATTGTATTGGACTAGGAAATAATGCCGAGTCCCAGAGAAAGTGATTAAGAGCTTATTATAAAATTATCGCTCTGAGCATATATAACGGATCATACATGTAATGTGGAATTAAATGGATGTCGCTCACGAGCCACTCATTATTATTGAAGAGAGTATCAACGCCAGAGACGATTTTTATATGCTCGCGAGCATATTCAGGCTTACATTATATGAAAGCTCACCCCAATAGAATAAAGCGTTCCCATAGAATCGGTGCGCGGGGTGTCGTGGGAACCGTCTCGCTCGATATAAAGCACCGTACACATTTTTTTCTACGGGGCGCCAAACTAGCAAGTCGTCAGGGATTCCTTTGTATCGAATCAAAGGCGATTTTACCTTCTTAAACCTTTCAATCTAAGGATTGCCTTTGTACTATTCATCGCATTGTCTTATCTCAAATATTTAAACATTTAATCATTCTTCTAATCGTAATTTTCGTTTTAGTCTAGATTTGTCTCGACAAATATTTCTTTCATGCAGGTGTCTCAATTCTTTCCTTGAATTTTGAATAATACGAGCTTAATTCATCTATTAATTGACACAGCTGTCTCAATTTTTTGTTTACCTGTTGATTTCATTTAAGTGTGACTTTTAGGTATAAAAAGAGTAGCATTCTATATTTTGTGTTAATACTCGCGATAAACGCAGAAAAACATGTCGAAATTCATATTTTTGCTCTGTGCCTTTCTTTGTGTCGGTGTAAGTATAAAAACTTTCAATTATTAAATATAATGTGACACTAATCATTTTTTAATAATAAATAAGGCTGTCTGGGCTGATGATGCTGCGACTCAGACCGAAGAAGAAGTTACGCCAAGCTATGTCCAGGACATTAAGAATAAATTGATTGACTCGATTAATGGTGCGATCAAGGGAATTAACGACAAAGTTCAAGATGCCCAAAAAAAAACTTCCGAGTATGCACAAAAATTGAAAGAGGAGGCTTTGAAAGTCGCGCAGTCAGTTTATGATAAAATTGTCGCTGCTCAGAAAAATGTAATGCATTCTTTTTTCTGATATTTGTTTTAAATATTAATATTAATATTAATATTAATATATTATTGCTGATTATACCTAATTTCCTGACACCTTTCTAACTCGAATCTTCCTTTTTAATCAAACAGGTAAAATCTGAAGTTGAGAAAGTAATAAGCGAAGCAGTCAATGTAAACGTGACTGAATGTGTGAATTTGACAGAAGCTTTTGATCAAGCAAGTCTCCAAGTTTTGGCAGAAACAAGTCATTGTGTAGTTGACATAATTGAAGATGCGGATGGTTACATTGCAAGTATTATCCACACTTCCAACATTGTTTTGAAAAATCTTACTTCTATCAGGGATGAAGCTGAACTTTGTGTAAAAGACATTGATGGCATTAAAACTGCCACCAAGGCTTTCTACTGTGTCAACGTGGTCAGTATTTTATTTAAACTATTAATATGCCATGTACATTAATAAAATATTATTATTTGTAAATAATTAATTGATTATTTGATAAATTTTTCAGGCCGCAGCAAAGGGCACATGGGCTGCCACCAAAAAAGTTCCTTCCCTCTTCGCAGATATTGGAAAACTCACTTTTAAAATTTCAACTTTGTTGCCTGAATTGACAGTTTGCTCGACTGTAAAGGGAGTTCAGAATGTCGACAAAAATTCTTCGGAAATCGTGCAAAAAGTCAAGGAATGTGTCGCGGCACGAAAAGCTGCTGCTGGTGACAAAAAAAATGAATAAAGTTTTTTTATTATGATAGAATTATGATTTTGTTATAATAATGCCAAAATTACGAATAAATTATGATAATTGGAGAATTTAAAATTAGAACACAAACCGTTTCGAGAATAAAAATAAATTTCTTAAATGCAAAAAATTGAATTAATTAATTCAGGAGCTTTGAAAAGAATATAAAGAAACTTAATTGCGTCTTTTTTCTTTTATAGACACAATGAGAATACTAAGAATAAATTATGACTACCATAATGAGATTTGAAATTATGAATAATACGTGAAGATAATAATAATAATATAATAATACTTTTCATCTAAGTTTAAATTGAGCAGCTGTCGAGATTTTAAATTATTCTAAATTTGTAAAAGTATCCAGACTTTATTCACGCTTTAAATTTAGTTCAATAATACTCGTGGATAAAATGAATATGTATGGATATAAAAAGAGTGATTTACGAATTCGCGACTACATTTGAGAATAATCATCAATAAATTCGCTTTTTTGTTCTGTGTCATCTTTCTGGTTGGCCTGAGTATAAATAGAATTTCCAAAATACTTTAAGGGCATGTGATACTTAACCATAGAAGCCAGCAATTTAGTTTCACCAACTTGAAAGTCTTTCAAATTTGAAAATGTTTCGCATTTAAGACTGTCCACAAATATTGAAAAATAATAATAAATTATGTCCTCCACGCAAATGATTCTAAAGAGGAATCGAAACGAGTTCTTGATATAGTCCAAAACTCTTTGAATTCTATTTTTGACGAAGCTATCGGCAGAATAAACAAAAAAGCCAAGGACATGCAAGAGAGGACTAAAAAATTTGCTGGCCAGTTGCAAAATTATTTAGAAAAAGTTGAAATTTCTGTTGTCGAGATAATAAAGTCCGATTATGAAAACGCGAGTCATTCAAAAGTCTTTAACTTTTATATACATATATCCACTATTTTCTATTGTTTTACATCACTTATTATTTAATTAAATAATTCAATAAATTAGTGTTGGAGGAAGCTGGGAACTTGAGCATTAGAGAATGCACCAAAATGGCAGATGCACTTTCCCAAGTTGGTGCAGATGCTTTAAAAGAAACAAGTCAATGTATTACTAACATAATTGAGGATGCAGAACGTCACGTAAAAAATATTATACAAACAAACATTGTTTTCAAAAATTTGACTGAGGAAGAGGCGAAAATTTGTCTTCAGGAAGTTGATGGAATTAAATCTGCCGCAAAAGCTTTTGTCTTCTACAATAAAATAAGTTTAAAAAATTAATTAATCAATTTAAAAAATAAATCGGAGACGAAAATTTTCCTTCCTGGAACAATTAATTAATAATTAACATATTTCCTCCACTTATAGAGTATTTTTCAAGATTAAACAGATTTATAAATTTTCAATGACAGATGTTACTTATCTTCTTTAAATTCCTAAAACACCTGTTGTCATTGAAAATTTTCTCCTTGAAAGATCCTCTATTTTAATCTGTTTATTCATATGTTCTATTCTTTTTTTTTTTTTTTTTTTTTTTTTTGTTAGAATGTTTTATATTTAATTGATTCTTAAGATTCTTGTATAATGTTACAAAATTTGTTCTTAAAAATTTAAAAGCTGAATTATTTTCAAGTTTATAGGAATTTTATATTTGGATGACTTTCGAATTGGCAAGACTTATTTTGGATGACTTAAAAGTTGGTAGGACTTTCAACTTGGTATGACTTTCAAGTTTGTAAAACTTTCAAAATTCTATATTTTTTTATAATAGTTGGAAAAACTTTCATTTCAACTTTGAATGAGTTTCGCGAAGTTTGGAAGTATTAAAAATAAGTTTTTTTCAATCTCAAGTTAGTGTTCGCCACAGCGTATCGATCATTACTCGTTATTCTCTATTTGCCAGGCAGAGCCATGCCCTTCCTGAGTTCCTGACAGTACGCAAATTGCCAGTACAAATAGAGTTCTCGAGTTCAAGATCCGAAGTTGATTAAACTTACGGCTTCTTAGTTCTTCCTTCTTAGTTGAGGTACGCTTTGCTTTTAAATTACTAAACTTCCGTTAATGGGATGAGGCGACAAACAATTCCTACTACTTGGCACTTACCGAGTTACTGGTACCGTTAGATAATTTAATTCCGGGTTGGGATCTTCCTTGGAAGTTTTTCCTCGATGCCAGAACAATAGAACGTTGAAAATTCCGAATTTCAGACCTCGGGATAGATTTTTCAAATTTTTTACTTCTCTTCTTCAACTATCCAAATTTAAAAGTTTCGCCCACTTGAAAGTCATCTAAATTTGAAAGTCTCATTTTGATAGTCATCCGAATATTAAAATTAAAAGCTATGATGTTTTAAAAAGTAAAAGTAAAAAGCTTGGATGTTTTAAAATTGGCAAACTTGAATTTTTCGGATATCTCTCGCTTTTAAATTGTTCAAATGATAATAAAATCATTTTTTTTAAATAGAATGAATAAATCAAAAAATAAATTCTGATCGAAATAGTCGTTGAATCAGGAAACTGGCCGATTGATTAAAAAAAAGATTACTCATCGCTACTGAGTAATCAGTCACATTGCTTATGTCAAGATTACTCATCGATTCGTGCAAAACATTGAATGCCCTCAAACGTCATCAAAAAATCTATTTAAATTTATGGTGTAATACCCTTATTTAGATTTATTAAAAATTTCATGCCGATAAACGTTTTATCCAAAAGTCCTCTTTTTGAAAATTTAAAATCTAAATTTGAAATAGTTTATTGTATAAAAAAAGAAAGAATGAAGTATTATATAAATAAAAACGAAAAAAATATTAATTAATTACTAATAATCAAAATTACTAATTACCCATTATAAATTATTTTTTATTTTAATTCTGATATAATATAGCTAAAGTCATATACCGAGATATGATAACTGCCCCTTTACAAAGGCAATCAGTTCGACGTCGCTGTGTATTTACCCACGGTTGCCTGCTTTCAGGCGTCAAGTTAAGGATCTTATATTGTTTGTCCACCAATCGATGCGATGGATGGAAACTCGTAAATTTTTTTTACAAGTAAGCACCGTTTTAAGAGCTAAGGGAGTTTCTTGGAAGCCATAAAAAATGTATAAATTCCCTATTTTCTTTAGAAATTGGTTTCCAACTTTTATTTACCTTGCGATAAAAATCTCACCTAAGACTTTTTGCAATAAAAACTCATTTTTATCTTTTATATCTTATCTTAAAATAACATAACAATTTAAAAAGCAACTGAAGAAGCGAAACGTTAATTTTTTTCTGTTATTCAGTAAAGTCAGGGCTTTTTCCCTGGAGCCTGACAAAGAAGATTACTGTGAATAATTTTCCCTAACTTAAAGGCCAGACACGTGCAGTGGACCCGGTGATCCGACAAATTAAACCAAGCCAGCTTTAATTAGATGACATAAAATCAAATCATACTCCATGCATCTTAAAAAAATCCATTAGAATTTTTTTAACTAGGAAAACAAAACCACTCTATATTTTTAAATTAACACCATATTTTTTTCAGCTTGGATGACTTTCAAACTGCTTTCAAATTGGACGACTTTCAATTTTGAAGTAAGGTACCTGGACCCAATATGGCTAAATACACTTTTCTGATTTTGACCTTTTTTGACTTCAATAAAAATTTGTTTACATTTTTATGTTTTTATTTACTCAAAAGTATTGATTTTTCACAAGCATTAATTAAAAGCAAATTTTTTTCACGTTAAAACTACTTTAAAAAGCAAAAAGAAAAAACGTTAGGTACGCCATCATGGATCCAGATACTTTATTTTTAAATTTGTATATGACTTTCAAGTTTGTAAGACTTTCAAAAGTGGATGATTAAATTTTTTTCATATGTTCCAGCTGGGGTAAAATTCGATTTTAATGCTAGGGAATCGAGTACATCATCAGCTATTTGGTTTATCGTGTTGAGATAAGAACAAGAAGTCGTCGATCGATTTTCTGACCAACTCTATGAATCGCGAATTTTATATCTAGAGCGAAGGATGCCGAGGCACTAGCAAGTCCAAACGAGGTCGTACGATCTTCCCATCGATCGATGGTACCATACTATGTTACATACATGAATATAGAACCATAGAACCTAGTAAGTTTGTCTACCAAGTGACGCTGATAATAGTAGGCGTGGCACTTCCAAAGATTTTATTTCTTGAAATAAAATTAAAATTAAAATTTATTTAATTTGAAAATAAAGAAAAATTCGACTACTCTTGAAAATGGAAAAAATTCAAATTCAAGAGTCTCCTAATTTGACACAAAGTTAAATTGAAAATCTTCCAAATTTTGAAAACCCACCTATTTTTATATTGACTAAAATGTCATTTAAGTCTAACTTCTCTAAAAAAAAGAGCAAATTCTTCGAAAGTATGAAATGAAGTTAATCAGAAAGTGTTCTGGTTGGCACTTGAAAGAACCAGTTAGTCGGCAGCAAATTAAATTTCTTCGCGTCATTGCCAACTCGTCACTTCGTTTATTTGATTTCAGTGTGAATTGGAAGGGCTCGTCTGTCGATTATCGGTATTTCGGTCTTATAGTCAATTGACCGGAAATAATAGTGCCGAAGGCTGGCTAATAGGCAAAATGAAACAAAGTTGAACAACACAAGGTCGAAAAGTTCATAAATTTCCCAAATTAATCACGCAAATTCTCTGCTTCAATCCTTTTTTCTTATTTTTCAATCAAAGAAGTAAAATTGGTTTAAATTTCCCGCCAATGTTTCACCACTTGTGAGAAAGGCGATTAGTAGTATCCTATAGAATACCATAGTTATAAAATAAATAAAAATTTGGTAAATTGATCCTATTTTCGGTCCACTCCTTATCCCTTCGGAAAAAAGAATCAAAAACATAATTTGATATAAAAATTGTTAAAAATGAAAATTTGTAAATTTGTAAATTTGAAAAAATTTATACGTTGAAAGATTCTAAACCGCGAAAAGCTATTGTTTGCTCTCGCACCTGAGCCTGAGTGAAGAAGTGAGCGTATCACTCTTGCGGGTATTGATCCACAGGTAGCGCAGTGGCAGATACGGATGCTGCGTTATCGTCCTGGACCAATGGCGGGGATGAGAGGAAAAGAGCTTTAGGGCTTTGTCAAAGTGGTCCTTTTTTCCAGTTTTTTTCCACCTTTTCTCGTCTCATGCCCATTTCCGATTGTGACAAGACGCTACGCGTTTCTCAGAATTCAAGTCGAGATTTATCTCGAGTGAAATTTAACGTCTAGGTTGAAAGTCTGAATTATTCAAGCACTCTTGGCACTAAATCGAAAACAAAATCGTTGCTATTCTCATGTCAATACTTTTATTATTTTTTCTATTCTTTTTCGAAATTGTACTTAGTAATTTTTCGATAAGTAAACATTTTCGACGCTAGGTGGCGCTAGGTTTGCCTTTCTCACAAGTGGTAAAGGGGTTGGCACAGAATATTATCCAAATGTCTTCAGTGGATAGATACAGAAAAAAAAATGTCTAATTGTTTTTTTTTTTATTATTTATAGTTTGTAAGAGAGTATATTTTTGGAAATAAAAATTATTGGAAGTTAGTTAATATTTCATTCTTATTTTTTAATTTTTAATTAGCTCTGAGGAAAGTTTAGAGACGGAAATTTAATTGAGAATTCCCTTATGTCTGAGGGCGACGAATGAATCTGTCGACAAACCTCAAGCAAGCCAGCAAACTTTAGACTTTAGGGCAATATTCGTTTCCGACACGTGTTGCCAATGGTGCGGAAGAAGCATTCCTACTTCGCCTTCTCAGACAATTAGTTAATTACACTCTACACCTAGAGTCTGGCGTCTTGAAGTTTTAATTGTCACTGCACCTGAGACTGAATGAACAATTTAAAGCAGAGCTGTTTTTAAATTTTTTCCTTCCAAAAAAAGATTTTGCTATAACGGTTTGGAAGATCTAAAATTCGAATATCTAGAGTTTTCTAAATGTAGCACGGACACGAACCCTCGAATGCTCTAAATGTCGGTAAATGTTGAGAAATAAATTACTTACTTGAAACAGAAAAAAATTAGTACATTAGTTTATAAGACTTTTTTACATTCTCATTTTAATATGGATTTAAATCAGGAAAGAAATTTTATTTTGGACTCGATTTTTTTTCGGCGAGTTTCCCATCAAGGGAGTAGGATGAAAAGTGAGAACTTCAAAATAGAAATTTAATATTCCAGTTCTGACGCCGACATCGTTTTATAGATGAGTCTACCTTCGTAAATGCGAGTCTGGGGAAAGAATCGACATTTCATTCGACGACGAGGAATAATGAGATCGGAATCTAATCGAAAGGTCGCTTGAAAACACTTTTAGTAGAAAAACAAGTCTACAAAGAGAGATTTTACTGATTAAGTTCTATTCTTCGTATCTTATTTTATTTAAGTCGATTTTCTAAATACAGATTTCCGTTACCGACGTTTACCGACATAGGGTTTGAGTCCACGCTAAATTTAGCAGGGAATTAAACCATTTATACTAGAAAATTCGAAAATTGTGGCTTCATTTATTTTTTTTTTATTAAAAGTAACGTTGTAATCACTAATCAAATTCATGATTCATTTGTATGCAAACTTTTGGCTCATTCTGAATTATAACAATAGTCCTTGACTCGAAAATAGGTCGCATATAAATCCCAAATGCGTCTTATTATCTTTATGGAAAGTTTCTGCAATCGAACTCAGAATTTGTTGAAAAGACCAAAGTTTCTCTCTGAAAGCTGGGAGCAGATAAACTACCTGATTCTCTCCTAACTTTCAGAATAATTTCACCTGAATCACCTCCCTTATGTACTGAAATTCACTGTAAATTTATTTAAACATATTCTTCTACTTTTTTTTTAATTTTTACTTTTTTTAGTTTTAGTCATTTATAAAATTATATAAATTTATAAAAAAGAGTTTAATTTGCGATGATCCCATTAAAGGCATTAAAACCCTTAATTTGGTATAATTGGTGAATGTTTTCTCTCCCCTTTATTTTCACATTTTATACATTTCTCGTAGCCGGAGTTATTTCCCACAGCTATTAGCATTAATTTTCATTTGTCTGCCGCTATTATAAAATAAAACGTGAGCTATTTGAATATTTGAAAAAATTCGTCCTATTTAAAATTTTTTTGCAATGAAAAATATTTTTAAATAAAATATGGGATTTTTTTATCAGATAAAATTGCTTCTTTGAAAGGACATCAATTTCGAAATAAATAATAAAAGACGGGAAACAGGATAATCTCGAATGTCCGTTTCCCCTTTAATAGAGGATCAAGAACATAAAGCCCAATTCATGTCTCGTAAGAGGAGGATTTTAGTGGTGGTTCCATGTACCTATATGTCCTCTTAAAAATCGTGGCCTTGTTGGCACTTGCTCAGAATTTGAAATACGGCCGGATCATCCGGTTTATCTTGTCTCTCATCTCGCTATTTACCATGAAATACTAATTCCACTATCCTTTTGTTTTCCTGATAAAAATATTCATATTTTTTATTCAAAGTCGTCCAATCATAAATCACTCGATAAATTGACTTTTAAATACAGTTTTCATTAAAGAATTCTTGATTTATCAAAGAAATTTACTTGAAAAATAAATTTTTAGGTCATATATGTTCAAAAAAATTTTTTTCAGAAGGAAAAAAAGTCTATCTCAGCCGGGGTTCGAACCCCAAATCACCAGAGGCTCGAAATACCTAGACTCTTGAAAAGTGGAAGCCTCTGGTTCGATCCCAGGCTAGGGTACATTGTTTTCGATTTCAAAAAAATGGCTTCGAAGAGTATTGTCGTGGAAAATAATTTTTTAAATAAAAATTAAACATTTCTTAAAGAAAATATTTCTTTTTTCGTAAATTAAAATCATGAAAATGTTTTAAATCTATAGAAAAATGAAAATTATTTTTTTTTTTAGATTTTTTAATCCGGGATAGCGCGAACGCAGATCCCGACTATCAAAAATTTTGCGCTCGAGATACCCACGAAGGAGTATTCGCAAGGTTCAGCCAATTCAGGGTGCAATGAAGAGGCCTTGCCCAGGAGGAACCACCTTCGTGATCATGGTGTCCTCCGCGCCAAGTAAGTTATGCTAATCTTAATTTCCATCAGATTTTTATTAACTACCAAATTCACCTCATTTGTGAGAAATCTTCGTCGCATCTAATGTACCATCTAGTGGTCAGATTAATCAAATTTTCTCGCGACTAATTTCATATTTCATGAAAATAATAGAGGCCAAACAAAAGAAGACGACTCAAATTCGAAATTTATTTCATTTCGGAATTTATAATCTTAGATGTTAAAGATAGAACTTCATGGGTGATGTGAATTCCCGAAAAAATGTATTTTAATAAATAAATAATTTAAATAATAATTAAAAAACGTTTCTTAATTATTGTGTATTTTAAAAATATTTTTCAAACATTATTAGAGATCTTTTCGGGAATTTTCTAGTGTCGGAAATTTTAGTTTCAGGAATTTTATATTGTCGACAATTTTCGGTCGGTAATTTTCCAGTGTCCAGAATTTTTCATTTGGGGAATTTTCAGTCGTCCCGGAGTTAAAAATTCCTGACACTGGAAAATTCCCGACCGAAAATTGACGACAATATAAAATTCCCGACACTGTAAAATTCCCGACAATGAAAAATCCTGACAAGATATCTAAAAACGTTTGTAAAATATTTTTAAAATACAGAATAATGAAAAAAAATTTTAATTATTATTTAAATTATTTATTTAATTGTTAAAATAATTTTTTTCCGGGATTTTCCATTGTCGGGAAATTTTAATTTCGGGAATTTTATAAACTGTCAGGAATTTTCTAGTGTCGGGAATTTTATTTTTCGAGAATTTTCAATCTTCCCTTTTAATTATTTAATTAATTTAAAAAATATATTTAAATAAAAAATTTATTTAAAATAATAAATTATTTTTTCCATGCAATTTTTTATATTTATTTTCCTTTATGTTGCTATCTGAGAAAAAATATGAGGATTCAGTGTCGGCTTTTGTCCTGGTAAGAAACTCTTGTGGTGGCAACGACACTTCAACTCGTTATGAAATAAGTTCTTGCATTGCACGACCGTAAGAGCGTAACGAAAAATGAAGAACGTAGACGTAGGTGAGCCTCGATTTTATTCTCCATCTTACGTCATTATTTATTAAGTTTCCTGCATTGAAATTCAATCCATTACCGCATATAAAGTCTTTAAAAAAATTTTTTTTAATGATCACTATTTTTAATAATTTTTCTGTATAAATATTTTAAAAAAAATTAATTTGAACGTCTTTCAAGTATTTTCAAATATGAAGAATTTATTTTGGACCTTTAAGAAAATTAAATTTCTTTAATTTAGCACGGACTCGAACCCTCGAATTCCTCAAATGTCGGTAACAGTCGGTAAAAGGAATCTGTATCAGCAGAATAGAACTGGATTGAAATTAACTCGAGAACAAAGGGAAAAAGTTTGATGTGAAATACACATTGAAATAAAAAGAGACTAAATTGTCAGCAAATGATAGGCCGTCCTACCACACACTATGAAATCACTGAACGCTTCGCTGGAGCCCTTCCTTTATCCATCTCGAGTTCATATTTACTCTGACACACCCGCCCCGAAACATTCGACAAAGATAAATGAAAATTCCACCTTTTTTACGAATAATTTTTTAAAAGGCTGTAATTAACTTCCTCTAATTTAAAATTAACTTTATGTTAGTCTATTATCGAAGGTCTGCATAAAAAGTCGAGAAAAAAAAATATTCCGGACGAGGATTTGAACCCAGGTCGTCAGTGATCGCAATACACAAACCAATCCACTGACCCAAGAAGTCTATTGCAATTTCAAAGTTACAATTTGTCGTTTTTATTGATTTTTAATTAATGAATAAATATAAATTAAATTAAATTATAAGAGTGGATATGAACGGACATGTGGGGGAAATTTGAAACGGGAGAACTGCTGGTATTTCTCGACGATTCGATTTCGAGGGGGAATCGAGTATTAGGAGAATATGTGAGATCAGAAGTTAAGGGTGAGTTCACCCCTATTTCTAAACCCCTGATACAATATAATTATTTTATGCCAGCTCCTCTACTCATGCCATCTTTGATCACTCATTCTTAATAATAAATTCCCTTTTCTCTCATTTAAAAAAATTATTTTGAAAATTTTTGTTCCAATTTTAATTATTGATTATAGTATATTATAATTATAATATAATAATAATCTAATATAATATAATTATAATATAATCTATATAATTATACTCTATATTATAATTTTAATCTCATTAAAAAAAAATTTGATTATCTCTCTATAAATTAATGAAAATTGAATTAATAAAAATGTGATTAGGGGTCGAATCTAGACTCCGAGGAAATTTAGGAGCTCCTTCTGAAACCTAATCTCGCTTCTGTGTCAGAATATCGATTCGGGTCCTGCGCAAGTTTCAATGGCTTCTTTATCATTAGATATATATATTCTACACATTGTAAAAATTCTGAATTATGGTAAAAAAATGGGATCAAGTAAATTTACTGAAATTGAAAATTCCCGAAATAAATTTTAAACAAAAATTTCGGAAATTTTTAATGTCGGGAAATTTAAATTTCGGGAATATTTAAATTCGGGAATTTGAAATTTCGATAACTTTCAATTTCGAGAATTTTTAACTTCGGGAATTTTAAATTTCAATGATTTTCTTAAAAATATTATCTTTTATTATATATAAAAAATCTTTAAATTAGAAATTTATTTAATTTTAATCAAACTCGTTATTTGATTAAAAATTAATTGAACTGGAATGTTTTAATAAAGCGATTTATTCTTTGATCTCAGAATCAAAAGAGTATTTGTGACGATTGCAAGGTTTACAAAAATGACTCACAGGACGTGCGGAGGGACAATAAAGGCCGACATCATCGGGGTAAGTAATGAGTACACACGTCTCGTTATATCGTCAACTATTAAATCCGCCACGTGCTGAATCCTGCACGCAATTTATGGGAAAAATTTATTTCAGAGGTGCAAAAATTTTCATCCAAAAATATTCAAAATAGAAAAAAATTAAAGTATCAAATAAATTTAACCCAATGTTCCATACGATTTAAATTGGAAAATAATTGCTAATATATTAACATAAGTTCTAATAAAAAATTTAATATTTCGTTAATTAAGAGTTTTAAAAATTATCTTTTCATGATACCATCTTCGGTAAGGATTCGAAACGCATTTCTTTCGCAATTGGCGAGAAAAGGTCTCGGGATAGTTCCTTTCCCTCAATCCGACCACATGCGAAATAATTTATTCCTCGCTATTTATCGTGGGCGGAAGTCTTACTAAATAACGACGAGCCCAAAGCACGATTAATCGAAATTCGATAATCCTTTCACGCACTAATGTAATTTTTTCTCTCATGCGTGATAAACACGAATAAGATAAAATTAAAAAAAAAACATTAGAACGATGACAATTCAGAGTCGTAATTAATTATTTTCCAGATTTAAGGGCGTATGGTAATTACCATTCCTGGCGAAAGTTTCGGATTGAAATTTATTCCGAACAAATCCGAAATTTTTCGAATCATTCCGGAATTTGTATCCGAATCAAACAGTTTCATTCCGATCTAATCCGAAGGAAGT
>JAUESH010000002.1:282915-292954 GCA_032275165.1 Synergus magnus | reverse complement strand
TGTCGATGGTTCGCCTGGATTCACCCATGATTTACGACGCTTAGGATTCTCAAAATAGATCCATTTTTCATCACCTGGCACGATTCGATGGAGAAATGACTTTCGTTTGAATCTGTCGAGCAGAATTTTGCAGGTAATTTTCCGATTTTCTTGTTGCCTTTCTTTCAGTTCATGTGGAACCCATTTTCCGACTTTCTGAATCTTTCCCATTGCTTTCAAACGAATGGAGACGGCTTTCTGTGACACATTCAGTTGATCCGCAAGTTCTTGTGCGAGTTTGAATATCGTCTTCAAACAGTAAGGCTTGCAATTCGTTGTCTTAGAATTTTTTCGGTAGTTTTCCACGATCTACGTTTCTCACATCAAAATTACTACTTTTGAATTTTTTAAACCACTCGAAACATTGTGTTTTGCCAAGAGCATGTTCACCATAAGCTTGGACAACCATTCGATGCGATTCTGCAGCAATTTTCTTCAAGTGATAACAAAAAACTAGTACTGTCCGCAAATCGTAGTTCGTAGGCACAAAACTCGACATGTTGATGCTTGTACTAAATACACTGGTATATCGAACTTGGGTTGTTGTCTACTGAAAATCTTTCTCAGCTGCTAGAGGGAGAAGATGGCGCTGCAGAAGCGGTCATACGGTCCCTAAACTGATGGCAAGCACCATCTATAGGGAAATTCCGGTTTCATACTTCTAGACCTGGTAATTGGATGATCACTACAATTATTCGCTATCTATTTGCGATGTTTTTCGGATTTTTCGTGTATTTACTATGCTTACGACAGCCATAATTGTTAGTTCGTGTAGGGGCCGATCACGAAGTAACATTAGGAGTAGGTACGCACTTCGTGTGTGCCGCTGAGAAAAAATGATCGCTTGTTTTCCGACAATACTAGGATTAATGGAACTAGCGCTCCTTGCGGGAAAAGCTGGAGAAGTATCTCCCATTGGTTGAAATTTTACGCGCGCGGTTCAAAATCGAATTAATTTAATTAGCTTTTGAATCACGCGCCAGATCACACCGCACGCGTAAAATTTTTTAACCAATGGGAGATATTTCTTAAGCTTTTCCCGCAAGGGGTGCTAGTTCCACTAATCCTAGTAGTGTCGGAAAACACGCGACCATTTGGGTTTACGGAGTGCGTACTCCTTATGTTACTTCGTGGGGCCGATAGTGTTGCATAGCACGTTTAAGGGGGTCAGTCCCTCAAGACCGAAAAAAATCGATTTTTTTTTTTCGTTTAATTGATTCAAAAACTATCTGAAAATGTCTGTTAAAAATTTTAGCTCTGAATTTGAAGCATTTCGGAAGATATTACCGGCAGTGCAGGGGCACGCCGACGTTCGGCAAGTCACGCCGAATAAATAATGAATAATAAAAATAATAAATAATACACAGAGGTATTAATTATATAAAGTTGGATACAAATGCTGCAAACAATTGAAAACTACAACGATTCAATTGTTTGCAACGTTTTTATTCAATTTCAGATAAATGTAAGTTGTGTGATTACAAAGTTGTATCTTATCAAATCTTTGAGGCCTGTTTTCTCAAAATCATACTTTCGCAAATTGCATACACGATTTCTCAAAAACTATTCAACCGATTGACTTCGTTCAACTCTCACTTTGTACAGTATTGAAAACTACTCTATATGAACCAAAGATATGACTTTATTTATTTTTGATATTTTTATTAGCACTAATATTTAAAAAATTCTCATCAAAAATCGTATTTTTGGTTAGAACAGTGAACATTTTCATTAATATTCGGTTTTCATTAGGTTTTTTTGGTTCATATATGGTAGAGTAAAAAAGTATACTAATTAAGAAAATCGCAGAGATTTCTGTCTCAGTTGAGAATTACGGACGCTATCGTGTACACAGTTAAACTACTTCGGCGGCGATACATTCCAGTGCACCATGGTTTACTCCACCATTTTGGAACATTTTCGTGTCTTTTTTTTTTAAACATAGTTCGAAAGTTGATGAAAATAACTCTGAAAGATTGATTTTCTATGTTGTTTTTTTTTATTTGAAAAAAAAAAAATTCTCAAAAAGCACCTTTTTTTTGGGGCACTAGAGGGATTGACCCCCTTAAATCCCCAATAGAAAAATTCCTTGTACAAAACCAAACAAAAAAGTTCCATGGCAAAATGTTGCATGATCAATAGTTTTTTAACTATTTAAAATGATTAAAAGATTCTAAAAAAAAAAAACTTTTACTCTGAGAACATTTTTTGGTTTTTAGTTTTTCAGTAATTTTTTTTTTAATTTTAGTGATACAATAATATTGTAACAATATAATTTGTTATATATAATTTATTATATATCTCCTAAGTGAAGCTTCTCCCTAGAACACGTTTCTTATTTACAGATCGTAGAAGACAGTGAAGAACGTTTAGTTGAAGAAGAAGTTGATTCTCTTCTTCAAATAATTTCGGACAATTTAGAAGTCAAGGAGGAAGAACAACCCACATAGTCTTTTGTATGTAAAAAGTAAATGTTTACTTTTTGTATATAGTTTAATTAAACTTTTATAATATTAATTACAGTGTAGTATAATATACTATATAATAATGTGTAAAGTTTTTTATTTAAAAAATAAATGACACATATTTGTTCTTTAAATATTGATGTCACATATTAATTCTCTTACAGTTTCGTAACTGTTAAGTACTTTCGTTAAGGAACGATCTTAGAATAGAGTTATAGAACAAATTTTCTAGAGCATGTGGGATATTTTCAAGATATGCGTACGACGAGAGATAATCTATCTAAAAAATACACTGAAAAAATTTAAACCAAATCGGATGAGTGGTTTTCGGGAAATCTCTGCCGCAATCTAAAAAAAAACACAAAATTTGTTTCTTTAACTACATATGTCAAAAAGTTTGATTTTATTAAAAAAATTGTTTATACAAAACTTGTAGAAATTACTTGTATCAACAAAACAAGAAAAAGAAAACTTAAATCCGTTGAAAACTTTTTGAAATATTAAATTTCAAAAATTCTGAAAA
This sequence comes from Synergus magnus, assembly GCA_032275165.1. Taxonomy (NCBI): domain Eukaryota; kingdom Metazoa; phylum Arthropoda; class Insecta; order Hymenoptera; family Cynipidae; genus Synergus; species Synergus magnus. Next base: position 289,927 of record JAUESH010000002.1, on the reverse strand, counting down.
AAAATTTTACAGTGGGTGTAGTCTCGAAGTAAAAAAAAAAAATAATAAATTACAAATAGAAAGCTCTAATGACTTTTTAAAATAGAAAATGATCCTAGGATGCTATTCAATAAATACGAATTGTACATAGAAGATGTATGCTTTTAAGATTTACATTTATTACAAATAATTTTTTTTGTTAAACCAATGTCTTAACATATACCAAAAACATATATGTATATATATATATATAACGTGGATTTCACAATAAATTCCAGACATCAAATTGTTACCAAGATGCCTTCAAAATCACTTAAGAGTTTTTCCTTAGGACCAAAAGAAACCTTAATTAAGTGTCATTCGAAATGAATCGAGGTTTAAATAAATTGTATAAGGATAACTCGATGAAAAGTAATTCATCCTTTGCTACACAATAAAACTGTCGCTTTCACTTAAATATGTTGAGCTTTAATACTTTATCGCCAAACAATTTTTGCGCTTCAATATTATCTTTCTGGAAATACGGAGATGGAATAAAGAAACATTAGTTCCGGAATCAGTGTTAAAGAAACTTAAGATGAAAATTCGAGAAATTTAAGGAGAAAAAATAATCTAGTTGCAATGGTTAAAAAACAAAACCGCTTAAAACCTTAAATGTATAAAGGATTTTGCATTATTGTGCAAATACAAATTTCAACAGTCCACTATCTCTTTTGATCTCCTAAGTCGTCTATGGACTCTTCATCAATCTGAAAATGAAGAATACATAAAGAAAGTAATCATAATAATTCAGAAGGCAAAGTTGTGTGAATCTATGGATTTAAAAAAAAAAAAGATATACCGTACCTGTGGCCATTTTTCAGGAATCACGTCGAACAAATCGTCTTTAACGTCACCTTGGATAACGATTTCGTCGTCCCCTGTGACGCTGGATCCACATGCGAATTTACTACCGAAGAACTTTGCTGCTATTTTTAGATCAATATCTAAAAAAATAAAGTTAGCATGAAAATTTAGTTACAAATTCCTACATTAACATTAAGAGGTTGTCCAATTACTACGTAAAGCTTTTTTGACAATTTTTTAACCTTCCCACACCTCTTTTAACGCTACCGTAACAATAGTACATGACACTTCCTCCCTTTGATTATTACGTAACTTTCATTAATCTGTTTTTTTTTTCGCTCCAAGTACAATTACAATATAAATATTACAATATTATATGAAAGAATTTGTAAACATATTCAAGAGTTTCAATGAATTTTGTATGATTTTCAGAGATCTGAAGGTATATTTCAAGCGTTCAATGGATTCAAAAGATTTCAAGGAATTTCAGAAGATTTTAAGGTTTTTAAAGATTTTAAGGAATTTAACCCTCCCTAGGGATCACGTGACCTTGTAGCTGATGGGAGTGCTTAAGAGTTTATATAGACTGCGACTTCGGGAGCAATGAACCAGGAGAGCTGAGCTGCGAGGCCCAGGGACTCTGGGGAACAGCGAAGTCGACAGCCCGTGAGATCTGAACAAGGGAGCGATCCTTCTAGGGGTTACTGGGCACACCCTCCAGAATATTGAGGACGCTAAATATTGAGGGCCCTAAAATGCACCGAAACCAAAACGTGGGAGCTCATTTGAGGGCACTTTCCAAACGGTGGAGAAAGGGGAAGTAACGGGGAATGCCGGGGCCTAGTCACATCAATAGTTGGGTCGGACATTCCATGTACGCAGATCAATTTGCATCGTAGCAAAGGCGCCTTGGCGGTATTAACGAGGCATATGGCTACGATGCGAACAGGGATATCCCTAATCCAAGAACGCTGGGTATACAGGGAGAAAATTAGAGAGTTGTGGCACTTTATTTAAAGGCCCACTCGAAAATGCACCAAGAGCATACATAGCAGTCAAAGGCTTGAATGCACTGCTGGTGCCGAATATGTGCTCTAGGGACCTCGTCGTCATTAAGGTGAGGCTCAGAGGCAGGACGGGGGAACAGTTAGAGGTGTATATAGAGCTTCGGCCTACTTCCCAGGCGATGCTCTGCCCTCCAAATGAAAATAGTCGTAACTGCAGTTCGGATAAGTCACCTGTCACTTTTTCGTATCTAAAATATAATTCATAAGAGCTCTTCTCTCTAGTTAGGTTTATAAACATGAGTTTTGAAATGCGATATATATAATAAATGTTATGAACCTTACTAGGAAGAAGAGCTTTTATGAATTTTATTTTAGATACGAAAAAGTGACTGGTGACTTACCCGAATTGCAGTTATGGCTATTTTCATTTGGAGGGCAATGCTGTAACCGGACCTCCACTACGTGAAGTGGAGGAGCTAGTTCAGCATAGCCAAAATACAAGGATCCCGCTATTCTTAGTATGCGATGCAAACGCGCACCACGTGGTGTGGGGAAGCATGGATACTGATGATAGAGGTAGGGACCTATTGGAATTTTTAGCGGGCACGGATCTGGAGACCTTAAATCGAGGTAATACTCCTATCTTCCAGACCAAAAGCAAGAAGAAGGTACTTGACGTGACGCTATGCTCAGGGGGGCCAGTTGACAAGGTGAGAAGCTGGAAAATGTCTGCTTTTGGTTGGCCCTCTGGAAATCGGGGGTACATTGAAAAGGAACCCGAGAAATACTAATTGGAACGCCTTCAAAGAGGAACTCTGAGAGACTTAAGGAATTTGATGAGTTGGAGCTATCGCAGATTTCCTGCAAAGGGCCCTAATCACATCGTTCGCGAATAACTGCCTAACTCATGCAGTGGGATCTGAACGGGGGGTTGAATGGTAGAATAACCACCTGGAGGACCTTCGGACTAGGGCTAGGAAACTGTACAATAAGGCGTAAAAGACCAAATTGACTTCCGACTGGGACCGGTACAGAGGGGACCAGAAGAATATAAAAACATGATAAGCAAATACAAGCAGGAGGGACGGAGAGAACACTGTGAGGGAACGAACAACATCCTCAGGACGGCTCTCCACCACAGAATTCTAGCTAAAAATCCAGAGAATCGCCTAAGGCCAATTAGACTCGAGATGAGTAAGTTTGCTAAGAACGAAGAGGAATGCCGGAATCGACTGTTGGAGGTTCACTTCCCGGGCTTTCAGCTCATTCCCATGGACCAGGAGGACGTGTATCAGGTAGGCCCTAGAAAAAGGCAGATATGGAAAGGAGGGCTACACTGCTGCTAAGGACTTTAGAGCGCTCAGTTTGACATCTTTCACACTGAAAGTATTGGAAAAACTGGTCGAGAGGCACATCCGTGACAGGGTGCTACAAAGTAGACCACTGCATAGTGGCCAAAACGCCTTCTAAGCAGGCTGCTCTTTCGATACGGCACTACAACAGGGTCCTAAGAAGTCCTCTTGAACCCTCTCTTCCTGTAAAAACGTTACGCAATATATTATTAACCGCTAAGACATGTATACATACCGAAAGTGCTAAGTCCAGTAACTACTGTTACAGATTTTTTCTTCCCTCTTGGTGCTCTGGAAACGGTCACCAACTTTGGGATATCATCTTTCTTTTTTGTCTTCAGCATTCCTTTACCACCACGTTTCTGTCTTTTCTTTTCGTCTTCTCCTCCTCCCGCTTCTGTAGTTCCATCATCTGCTACTTTTGAAAAAAAATAATAATGTCAATGTACACTCTCGATTCAGAAAAAAGATTTAGGTATATTACACTGGACAATAGTGATTTTTTGAAATTTTATCTTACCTAGTTTTACTTTTTCGAACTCTGATGGTAAATTTCTTTCCAACCACTGCTTACATTTCTCGTATTCTGGATAATATTCACAATACTGCAAAAGAAGGGATGCAAGGCAAACGTTAGGAATTTTGTTACATAAAAGCTTCGCGTTATTTTTCTACGCGTGCTAAAAAATGATTTCCTTAAATTCCCGCACAGTAGAAACCCTGTTCTATACAAAAGGTGAAAACGCTGCACAAACATCTAAATTCATTTGTGAAGCGTACGGAGAGGATGCTGTTGGTGAATCAACGGTGCAGTGGTGGTTTTCACAATTTAAAAGTGGGAACTTCAGTTTGGAGGATACCGATTGCTCTGGAAGATCGTCAAGCGGAATTCCATCTGAGATAGCCTCTTGAAATGAAAAAAAAGGGAACCATTTTTTAAAAGAATGGTGAGTGAAGATGAAAAATGGGTTCTTTACAACAACGTAGTGTTGAAAAGATCTTGGTATCAGGCTTGGTGAACCACCAAAACAAACACCAAAGCCGAACATTCATCAAAAGAAGGTTCTGCTTTGTGTTTAGTGGGATTTCAAAGGCATTCTGTATTATGAGCTGCTCCCCCAGAATCAGACCATCAATTCGGACCTCTACTGTAAATAGTTGGAGAAATTGATACAAAATATTCAACAGAAGAGGCCAGAACTGGTGAACAGGAAAGGTTTTGTGTTCCACCAAGACAATGCACAATCCACTAAATCTTTGGTCATTCGCAAAATGTTGCTCGACTTTTCGAATCATTAGAAAAAAGGGCTAAAGTTATACAAAAAAAAATGGAGGATACTTCGATGAATAAAGAATGTTTCTTATGCTTAGAATTTTGTTTCATTTATAAACAAAAAAACGCTTAGAACTTTTCGGTCAACCCAATACAAAGAAGCGGAAAAAGAAATTAAATTTTTACTTCTAATAGCTCAAAAAGTGGTTTTATAAAGGTTCACACAATTGTGTGAAAATAAAGTCTTTATTATTCGGGAACAATAAAATTCATGAAAAGGCTTTCGTGAAAATGACCGGATACCATAATTTGCCGACTTTCTTGTGAAAAACAGGAGTCACTAAATTCTACTTTGAAGTTTTAGAGTTATTTTCATTTAATTTTACTAATGTCTGTTGGGTTATTCGGTACGTCATTACACTGTAAAAAAAGTTGGTGTAAATTTACATTGTGCGACGATGGAAATTTTTCGATCAGCGTGGCACGTAGTAAAAATACATACTTTTGTTTTCAACCTACGTCCGCCGTGAAGAAATACAGGTACTGATAGATTTTATCGAACCATGAAACGAACATCCTGGAGGAAGCATCCTTCTCCGAGAAAACCTTTGTCATAGGAACAGCGTGTTCTCAAAAACTCCGATTTTGTTATATAAAGAGTTGCGTAACTTTTTTATTTTTGAATTTAAAAAAAAAACCAAGAAAGTACTTTCGAGTTATTGGTTAGCACTATCGAATCCCAAAAAGAGCGCTTTAAAAAGGATAAACATGTGCGAGAAAGTCTTAACCAAAGATCGGCGCGCACCAAAAAGCTTCAATTTTGACACATAAAAAGTTACGTGGCTGTTTTATTTTTTAATTTAAAAAAAAAAAATAAAATAAATAAACAAGAAAGTACTTTTGAGTTTATGGTTCACTCTATTTAATCGCAAAAAGAACGTTTTAAAAAGGATAAACGTGTACGAGGAAGCCTTGACCAAATATCAGCGCGCACCAAAAAGCTTCAATTTCGATACACAAAAAGTTGCATAAATGCTTTATTTTTCAATTAAACAAAAACAAGAAAGTACTTTTCAGCTTTTGGTGAGAGAGGAAACTATTTTCCCAAAATCTCTATGAAATATTCTCTTGCTTTGAACACTATGAAGCATGACACTTACGCCCGCAAATCGTGGCACTTACGCCCGTATGCGCTGATGTTTTTTCCTAGACCTACTTCCGGGTCGAACTGGACCAAAATCTTCTACAGGGACATGAGTTAGGGGGAAACAAATAGTTTAAGCCAATAAACCGATTTTCCGAAATTTGGCACTTACGCTCGTATGCGGTGTACCCCTTCAGTTATTACTACAATTATAATAATATAATAATAATTATAATTTAATATTATAATTTGAGTGCTGATTTACGTCCCGCACGTAATTTCACGTACGACGCGGGTGAATTTACGTCCTGCATGTATTTCTTCATGGCGGACGTAGGTTGAAAAGAAAAGTATGTATTTTTACTATGTGCCACGCTGATCGAATAGTTTCCATCGTCGTACGATGGAAATTTACACCAACTTTTTTTACAATGTACCTATATTGGCTGAACTCTGTGCAGAACTAATTCACTAATTTTGTTTTCGAATTTGGATTCTAAGGGAAAAAATCTATCGAAATCAGTTATCATTGGTCAAGTGCCTGAAAAGTTTTAAAAAATGTCGGATAGTGTATTAAACAAAACAGCACTTAATTTTATTTTAAAAGTACAAAGTGATGGCGTATTTAAACAAATTAGACCCCTGAAAGCTTTTCGCCAAATTTGGAAGAATGAGTTTTGAAGAACAAATTACTTCTGCACGAATCTAGACGAATTTTTCTCAATTATTAATTGCAATTCATTTTTTTACTGGGTTGAGAAGAAGTGGAATATCTGAAATTAAAATATAGAAATTTGGATTAAACAGTAAAATTTCATATTACCTCAATGGGAAGCGAGCAATTCCCACAATATTGTACGTGAATTGGATAAGTTGCATGAGGATCAGGTCCTAGTCGCAAATCCGGTTGTTTTTCAACTTCTGCCATTCTGCAAATTCTAACCTATATTAGAAAACTTACGGCAATCGTGTATAATTTAACTTGCCTGAAGTTAAATTCACGTGTTTTTGTTGAATTTTAGATAAAGTAAACTAGAATTTATCTGCAAAACAAATAATTTATTAATTGAAGCGGAGTCGTTATAAAATCTGATTACTCATAAAATATAGAGGAGATGAGAGGTTAGAATTTTCTTTGGACTCTCATTATTCGGATACAAATCTCCGGCAGCGTCAATCTTGCCATGGACCAACGAATTTAGAGGATGCGATGCGAACAAATTGAGAGCAAGGTTGAGCAGTGACGCGTCACTCGAGGTTTTTTTACGTATTATACACAGGGTTGTGCAGTGACGCGTCACTCAAGGTTTTTTACGTAATTTACCTAAATGAGGTATTTTACGTAGAAAACAGGTAAAATACCTAGTAAATTACATGACTAAGATGGCGGACCTGTAGAACCTAACATAAC
>JAUESH010000002.1:224863-262271 GCA_032275165.1 Synergus magnus | reverse complement strand
ATTTCTTCCTAAATATTTTCCCAGGTTCCCAAATGGATTAATTTGTACCCAAATGGGTTCATATGTCCCCAAATGGGTTCATTTGTTCCAAATTGAGTTCAAGTAAACATAAAATGGATTAATTTGTCCCTAAATGGACTCATTTGTCCAAAATTGATTTAAACACCGTTTTTGTCCTCTTTTCACGACCGCACGCCGTACAAAAATCGTTTCTCGCAATTTGCTAATGATGAGCATGTAGATAACGTAAGTTTGAGCGTTTCCTGTGATTCTAATCGATTTACAGGATAATCGAGTTGTACAACTCGTGTCGCCGAGGGAACTTCGTGCCAGTCAAATGTCGTCAATTCAGTCAGCCGAGTGTAAAATTGTCATTTCGTTAAATACTCCGTTTGCACTTACTCAAGGTCGGTTTTCTTAGGATAGGACTCCATCAGTAGTCACGAGAAATCGGAGTTTGATGTCCTATAGATACTCCAAGGACATCTAAAAGATAATAAAAAAGGATTTAAAGAACTATATATCGTATCATTTAAAAAAATCGAATCATTGATTCGAATGAAATAACTCGCAGCATTATTGAGTCAATTATGTGTAATTCAATCTACATTTACATTCGGAACGAACCTCTATGCAAAATTACTAGATATATAAATGCAAATTCGTTAATTTACATTTACTATTTTTGCTTTGTAAATAAAGACACTTAAAGTGTATTTTTTTTTGCTTAGATTATTTCCTACCATACTTTATAATTGATAATTCACTAATTAATAATAATATTAAATGAATTCAATAATTTTAATGTTTGAGTTTGAAAACATTTTTATTTGGCAGTAGTTTAAAATTTAAAATTATAAATTATTTCATTTTTATTAGGCAGCATATTTTCTTTTAATATTCTTGATTCTTTTCTGCCTTTTATCGCACTTCACTTTTGTAGTTGAATATATAATTATATATTGAATATATAATTATATTTTATGAAAGGATTTGAGTCATTTTCCACTTGGAAAATTTTCCTGAGTGCAATTTTTGACGACTTGTTATGAACCTAGAAAAATTTTTGCAAAAAATATTTGTAAAAAGCCCACTCAGCGATTATATTAATCCTCAACACACAAGTCTTTATTTGCTGTGAGCAGATCCGAGATATAATGGTTTATAAAGTCCTTTTAATTGCACAGACTTGATAAAAGTTTTCATAAAATACGTTTGTAACATTTGTTTGTTAATTAAAAATTTTTTTAATTATTACAATGAATCGCCCTTATTCAGCTTGAAAATAATAAAAAATGTGGAAAGTCAGATTTTCAAGAGTGATATGAAAATTCTAATCATAATCATTTGAAAGTGATAAAATGTTATTCAATCACATCTTCAATCGGGCCCTTTAATCTATTGTATAGACGGTCAAAGATAAAAAAAAAATGTCGGTCAGATTTATCTTTCGAAGGCCAGTAAATAATCTTGTGTCTTTGAGAAGCTTTTTAAACCAAATTTAACTTAATTTTAAACAAAAAAAAAACTTTTTAAATTTTTATTTCTGAAATACAGTAAAAATTTAAGCAAATTTCGAATCAGAAATTTTTATTCTCTCTAAAACTATTTTGTAAAATAAAAAAAAAAATTTAGCAAGAACTAAAAAAAAGTACTTTTCTTGTGAAGATCGAAAACAAAATAAATACCAAGAAAAGTTTTAATGCAGATAGAAAGGGGGTTATCAATCAATTAAAATGAATTAACAGTTGATGTAACGTAGAAATTTATAGGATAAAACCAGTGAAAACTGCTTTTCTTCTTTTTTATTTTCCCTTTTTGAAATTCTTCCTATTACATTTTATTTTTCATACTTTAGATGAAAAATCAAGTTTTATAAATTGATTTATGAATTGAATTTATTATTATTATTAAGAATTATTTCACAATATAAAGCATAATCAACCAGAGTTCGAATCCCAGGCGGGATATTTTTTTTTTATTTTAGTTTAAGTCAATTTTAATGCACTAAATTGTCTTTTGGGTTCATAATATATAAAGAATTAAGTATATCAAAGTTTATAAAGAATTTATGTTGTTTTATCGTGATTTATATAAAATTATTATATTTTTTTAACGTTTTAATTTAATTTGAGAAATAGCAGAATATTTTGGAATTTTCTCATTTGAGAGAGATAATAAAATGGGATTAAAATCTTAATATACACATTGCAGTGTGGATTTACAATTTGATCTCTTTACAGATAAGATAGATAAAAACGTCGCTCAAGCGGTTAAAATATTACCATAAAGGAAAATTGACATGTGGAATGCAAGTAGATAATGTCCAAGTGAAAACAAAGAACATCTCAGCAATTAACTTGTTTTTCATTAAGACACTTGTTTTAAAAAAAAGTTTAAACCGATACTTGAATTTAAGTTTAGATTAAAATTAATTAAATTCTGTTATTAATAAAGCAAATTAATTTTAATTACATATTTAATAAGAAATTAATTGAAAATAAAAAGTGAATCTTTATATTAATAATTAATAATAATTCTTAATCCGATCCTGGAGAAAGACATCAAGGCTGGAAGTAAATGGCTCTCTTACGCAAAACAATGTACTAGATTCGCGTCGCCTCGTTATTAATTAATAACAGGTATTAAAATAAAATTCTAATTGCATTGATTACGTAATTCCATTAATTAAATTCATTGTCAAAATTTTCTTATTGAATATTATAATTAATCTACCCAAAAAAAAGATCCCAAAAAATAAATAGGAGGCCCAAAAGATAAATACTAAATATGGAGTTCCAGGTTCGAATCTCCACTCGGATAATTTTTTGTTCTTTTTAAAAAGTCGTTTTTATTAATTTTGAAAAGAATTAGATATTTCTCTCTATTTTTAGATTGCCTAAAATAAAATTTCTGCTTTTTAGATTTAAAAAATTAAAAATATTAGTTTATGACTGTAGTAGGTAAATTTTAATTGTAGAATGGCAGGAGATACCACGTGGAGGATTTTAACAAAAGGGGAAATGACGATCTGTCTCGTTTAGATGGTAATGTACGAGAGAAGTCATTGCCAAGGTTTGCAGAGGCGAATCGTAAATTATTCCAGAACGGAAACTTCGAAATGTGGCTACCTGATTATCGCATCGATAATCGGTATTTTTTACTAGATTTTAAAAAACTGGAAAAAAACATGTGAAATGATAATTAAGTCGTTCTAAGAAAGTCCTGTTTAAAAAGGAAAATTTTCCATTTGAAAAGATTATTTTCAAATTTACAAATTGAATTTATTAATTATTAATTATTATTCTTATTATATTTAATTAGCATTTATAAATATTGAAAATAAATTTTTCTAATTTATATTTTTGTATTTTTAACTTAAAAAAAAAAACGATTTGATGATTTCTTGGCCGAAAATTCTCTTTGCTCTAATATGAATTTTGCAATAGAAATGTTGGAACAGTAATTGCGCTTGTAACGAGAGAAGTCATTAAAGCACGATATAAATCGTAGATTATTATGTGTGGGATTGGTGTCACGTTTCTGTCGTACGTTTTGATAAAAGTGGCATTACAAAAAATTAAGATAAAAGTTTGTAAATATAGAAAAAAACGTTAATTACCTGCTATATAAATATAAATTTTTGACCTTTATTAAAGTAGAAAGTAATCGACTTGCGAATAGAAAATAAATTGTACATACGTGTTGTTGATAAATGTACAATTGAGCCGTATATATTTATACAAATCACTGTCACTTTCAGTCACTATTCAAGATTCAAGATCGACGACTTTACATAACGAACGTGCTTGATAATATTGTCTTTCAGGTTTCAATCTATCACCAGGATTTCTCAATTCATACTTTATATAATTGTTAAGATTTAATCACGTCGTAATTAAAACAAGAAAAAAAAATCCGACCAAAAAAAATATTGTGGTAAAATTAACGCCTGTATAAAAATTTCCGTATCACTGGCTATGTGATAAAATTATAGCCCAGTGGAAAAATATAATTCGCGTAGTATGAGGTTCGATTCCCGGGCCCTATGATTTTTTTTCGCCTTTCGTCTATCAATTTTCAATTTAAAAAATTATTTAGCCTTATAAAAATGATTTATAAATCTCCCTTTTTAAATTTAAAATCGTTTTATTAACATTTTTGGATTTGGATATCAATTTCGGGTTTTCACAGCTCTTCTACGCCAATGCTTTAGGTATTGGATTAACCTTGAAGCACCCTGAGATCCGGGGGTCAACTATCCGTTTTACTGGGTGATTATTAAACTGCAATTTGTGCACTAGAATAGGAACTATCAGATATTTAACTCCCTAACTTCTTAATCAAGCGAAAATGATGCCTCGTGTTTTATAAAATTAGAAAACTGCTATTTAAAATTCTAAAGAACTTTTAAATTAAATTTAAGAAATGTATCCAGTCATTTAGTGCGAATAAACGTAATTTTATTGCAGAAAAAAAATATCCGAGCGGGGATTCGAACCTCGAATTCCGCCTATAAGCCGTAAACCTTTCTCTTTAAATTTTCGAGTTTTATGATAAGAATTATATGATAAGACATAAAGGATCGAAATATAAAGTCGTGCTTTCACTCTTTTTTAGAGAATTATTGTGTTTATTCATTTGATAATATAGAGATTTAATTATGATAAACAAGGTTTTAATTATGATAAAGAGAATCAATACGGATTAAACCGTGGGAAAAAAAGATTTGATTCAACGGTAATATCTGATACTCTTCAAACTCGAGATTTCCAGACGATTAATTGTTAAATCAGAATGATTCAGAAAAGATTAAATCTTATTCAATTTTTAAATTAAAAAAACATTTTCTTTGATAAAAAAAAAGATTCTTTGTCCGGTTTTTGCTCTTCAAGGTTAAAAGGAGACTTTTTACGTTTATTTTAGCCTCCACCTCGTTCCATTACAAGATAGATGATTACCCACGCAAATCAATAATTAACGTTTATTTATTTTTTGTTTCAATGCAGAAAACCTTGCTTATTGCGGAAATACTTTCGATTTTCTACATAAGACTTCTGCATATGAGCTAAAAAAAATTACGAATATCCTCAAGAATTAATTATTAATCTCGTCTAGAAATTTTAATATTTTTTAATCGCGAAAATTTTAATAAAAATATGATAAAATTATATAAAAAAAAAAATAATAATGAAAATGGTCTTTTTATCTAAGACTGATAAGAATGGCTTTCTTCTCTTGTTTGTAATTAACGCGATAGAATGGAAGGTCTTTGAATAATTGATGCGTTACGAATTAATCGATTCCAGAGTCGATCTGCTTTCATCCAGTTTTAATCATCAACTTTCTGACTAAAGTGCCTAATTATGAAAAACAAATAAGCTGTATTAGAGCCGAAAATGTATAATTTACGTTCTCGGGTGCACAAGACCATTTTTATCGAATTAATCACTTGTAATGTAATTTTAATTCAGAGGAACTTAAGAAATCAGAAAGGAAAGAGGTAATTGGTCTAATAATGATAAATTGAACTTGAACCTGACACGCGATTTGAATCTATCAAGTCTATTTAGTAATTCTGTGGATTTTATTCCTCCGATCTTCTGGAAGAAAAATTATAAAAACAAGAATAATACATTTTTAGTCGTTTCAAAGCATTTTTTAATCCCTGCTTTTAAAATTAAATTTATATCTTTGGATTCTCAACAAATGATTTACGAACACCATAAATTTATAATTCTGAGAAGGGATTTAAAGTTACACTGGAATTTATAAACTATTAATCTTTCAAAAAATTTCTCGCTTCATGCAAAAAATCCATTTTTCTTTCCTAATGACATTTTCTTGCGATATTTTTTTAGCAAAACCGCAAGAATTTATTTAATTTTCCTTCTCGACAGAAAAATCCAATACGTTTCTTAATAAATATCCCGAGTGTCATATTTCAAAGTAAATTATCTGATTTATTTCATAAAACAAAAATATATTCTATTTTTTTATCACATCGGTTTTCTTACATTTAAAAAATTTTTTATTATAGAATAGGAAAGACAAAAGTTAATCTTTCAACAAAAATAAATAAATTAATCTCTCTTGATTTGTTTAGTGTGAAATGTAAATGAATGTACGATAAATTAAATTAAAGATAAATTACCTTCTCGGAGAAAAACAATTCCACGAGTTTAAATTTGTTACTCATCAAAATTAAAAGCATCCATGTCCATTTGCGATAAGATTTCATCCACCGGATCTTCGAAGACATTTTGCTGAGGTTTTTCTCCTCCCTCGGAATGTCCCTCTGAATTTCCAGTTGAATTTTCGTTACATTCCTTCCTGGGTTCCTCGACGCTGAAGAACAAAAAAATATTAGTTTATGAAAGTTGTAGGAAAATTCCCGATAATTTATTACCAGGAACTCTAGGAATTTTCCAAGAATTTACAGAAAAGCTTCAAGCAATAAAATATTGCGAGAAATTTCCAAGTTTTTTTAAAAATTGCCGGAAAAGGAGAATTGCGGGAAAACCACCGGGAAATTTTTATTGGTTCCATGAAAAATTCGAATGAATTCCAGGAAAATCTGGAAAATTCTGCAAGATTTCAAATTTTTATAATGCAATAAAAATCAGCAATCGCTGAAATATTAAGTATGTAAATGAAAATAAATAAACATACTTTTCAGGAACAGAGACGACATCCATCAGCACTTCTTCTTCAAAATCATTATCACTGTCCAATAGATCTGCAAAATTGGAAATCTCAGCTTTATTTCCTTCTATTTTATCATCTACTCTCTCGTTTCTTTCTTCTCTTTCCTCATCTTCAATATTAACTTCAGGTTGAGTCAAATCATCCTTATTTCTAAATTGTTTTAAATAATCTTTTGCACTCAAAGATTTTCTAAGACTCTCATCCCTCTGATTGCATCTTTTTTTAACCGCAGTTTTTTCCCTTTCTGGTAGACCCTTTTTTCTTTTTAGAGGATTGTTTTCCTTTTCTGCTGAACTGATTTGACTTCCAATTAATGTGGAGCTCGCGAAGTGCTTTGCGCTTTGAGAAGCTGTAATTTCATCTATATTTATAGACAAAAATGCTTCATCGTCATCGTCAAAATCGTTCAAAATATTTGAAAAATTTTCAGTTTCGATGGGTTGCGGAAAAGAAGTTGTTGCTGATTCCACAGTTTTAAGCTCAACTTGATCCTCTAGAAAAATAATTTTTTGTTTCAATTAACTGAATCTCAAGTAAATTAATTTATAAAATTAAAATAATTTAAAATAATGGAAAAAATAAATTAAAATTATTACCTCTATTTGTTTCTTCTTCACTTTCTTCTTCAACTTCTCTTCTCAAATTCCTCTCCTCTCTCCTGAAGGATAAATCAATTCCCAATTCAGAAGTAGAGGAATTCTCTTTCTCTCTACAATTCTCTCTTGATTCCTCCTCCCGATTTTCATTTTCTCCACTTTCTCCACTTCCAGGACATCCTCTTTTTTCCTCCTCTTCCAAAATCCTCTCCATAAATTCCGTAGTGACAATTCTGCCCTTCTCACTATAAATCGCCACAATATCGTTTGGATGAATCAAAGCGTAAAGATAAAGCCTCGAAACAATAATCCCCACATCCTTGAATAAAATCACAGTCCCAGGTTCCAAACAGTTCGGATACATATTAAAAATATCCATATGAAAATTCGCCTCAATCTGATCTGTCGAATCCTTCAAAAGAATCATTGGATTCTCAACCCAATTTGAATCGAAATTATGAAAAATTCCAGCTATAAAAGGAGCTTTTTCAGTTTTGTATAGTCCTTTCCTCGCATTCTTTTTTATCGCCGAGATCTCGTGACCTTGGAGAAAATCTGGAGGAAGGTCATCGATCATCGCTTGCCAAGCCCCTCCCGTAAAAAGATTCTTTGTATTCTGCGAGCAGAAATTTGAAATTCGAGACTCGTTTAGTCCTCCATCCTTCTCACTTTCATCAAAGGAACTTAAGTAGGCCATTGGAAACTTTGAAAGGTCAGCATTATCTGGAAATAATCCAGCAGGTCCTGGATATTTGCGAGTAATTACTTGCCTTGTTCTTGTGGATGATTTCGAATCGTTTCTTGATCTCGAATCATTACCCGAAGTCGATTCATCATTTTTAGATCTACTTTTGGAGGGGGAAACATTTTTACGTCCTTTATTTAAGGTATCGAAAATCAATTTTCTCCTTCTTTCCGCTCTCTCGTCAACTATGTTCGAGAAACTGACGTTTCTTCTCGCTTTTGGCAAATTATCAACCTCGGGATTCGAAATATTTAATTCCTCTGGTTCCTGAATTTCTTGAGTTGCAATCTGAGAATTTTCAACGCGCTCTGCTCTTTTTCTCAAAATACTATTCAGCAAATTCTGCCGGGATAGAGTCTTTGGTTCTCCTTCGGAAGAATCTTGTTTATCGGGTTTAGTTTTCTTGGATCTTCTTAAAATACTGTTCACTAAATTTTTCCTCGCTTCTTCTCGACTTGAATTTAAATTTCCAGGGCGATTAGTTTCTTTCAAAAGTGAAAAATTATTTTGAGATTCGCTAACGATTTCCGGAGATTTCGGATCTGCCGGTCTCCTAAATTCAGAGGAATTCTCGGCAGCTTTTTTGAACATGTCAAGTACTCTTTTTCGAGATGTTTGATCGAGTTTTGCATTTTCTGGATTTTGTTGAATAGAAATTTCGGCATTTTCAGAATTTTCTTGATTTGAAATTTCGGAAGTTTGAATCGTCGAAGCCGCACAAATTTGTAATATTTTATTTTTTCTAGAAGAAGCTTTTACTTCTGTTGTAGTTTTCTGGATTTTTTCTTCGGGAGAAGGAAGTAAAGTTCCATCTTTTGAATCTGGTTTTCGTTTCTCTGGGGAATTTTGATTTTCACTGGGATTCAATTTTTTCTTAGGCTCTTGATCTTGCGAGAGAAAATCATCCAGGAAATCCTGAAATTAATTTTTTTTATTCGAAAAAAATTCCGTTTATATGGAATCAATTTTGAAATTTTCAAACTGATACGTCAAAAATATTTATAATTTTATAGAACTTTTTCCATTCGAAATTAATTTGAGGTTATGTTTCCAATAAAAAATATTTGGCTCGATTTTCTCAATTAAATAAAAATTATAGCTTTATAATGCTTTATATAGCTTTATAGTTGCAATTAAACATCCTTTTATAAATAAAATGTTATTAATTGTACACTAAATTCAATTATAATAATTTTTTTGTAATTTTACTAATAAAATGGTTTTTTCTTATTTCTTTGGATTATTTTTGTAAATAAAACTTTATCTAAAACTTAAAGTGATAAATAATATAGATTCAAAATCAAAATTAGGAAATAGAATTAAAATTGATGAATTATTTTTGCCGGGAGTGAACAAAATTTTAAAATTAGAATTCATCTCACAATTAAAGGTGAATTCTTTATCACTTACCTCACCAATTTCCCAGTCATTATTCTGAAACATTTCTTCTGTTTTTAACAATTATAGAACTCTTAAAAACATTTTTATATTACATTTAATAAGAAACATAATTAGATCTAACTCCAAAATTGAAGAATTCAGGCGTGTTTGTTTACTAAATGAATTAACCAATCAGGTTGCTGTTACCGAGAAAATAATGAATGATCGATTGTTATTGGTCGACGTAAATAGCGCGAAAATATGAATTTCTATTTTTGCGTTTCAATGAATAATAATTGAATTTGAAGGAAAAAATTAATTCATTAGAAAAATATTTATAAATATTAAGATAAATATTAAAAATAAATAGAATAGATTTAATACAATGAAATACATATTCTAGAATTTAAATATTTCGAGAATACTAAAGCACTTTATTTAATTTTATTCAAATTGATAACAAAATCACAAATCTTCAATTTATTCTCATTTCTTAATTAGCAAAAATTGCAGACCGATTTCTTTTTAGCCAAGCTTGTTCTTCATATAAAAAAGAGCCACAATTGGGATGTTAAATGGAACAGCAATAAAAATAGTGAATATGATTGAAAACTTCACATAGTTCACTGGATCCACAGGAAGTACCTTTAAATAAAAAAGCTAGTTATTTGAAAAAAAAATCGAAAAAATTGTATTTGAATAATTTGAAAAAAGTATAATACTTTATCAAAATAGTTAAAAATGGGAAAAATTATCATCCAGAAAAAGAGTGGTAATTCTTTTTAACTCACGTTTCTTGGAGATGGGCCCACTGTTGGTGGTTTTATATAGTAATTTCTTACAAATGGTTTTAAAGGCTGAACCACTCTTTTCAGTTGCAAAACCCTCAACATTTTGTAGAATACAGAATTTCGTTTTTTGTAAATTGGATTGGAGTCTCTCAAGTCTTTGAGGTTTTAGAAATTTTTTAGTTGCCAGGAAACGTCAATAAAACAAAAAATAAAAGAAAACAAAAAAGAAAAAAAATTAATTTAACTCATTTCCATTTTTTCGCGCCAAAAATTATAATTTCACTCTCAAAAATAACATATTTTTTTTTAAGGTTTTAACTTTCGAGGACCCAAATAAAAAATGTTCTATAGAAAAGAAGTTTATTGTTACTCTTTCAATTCTTACAATTATCCATAACACCTGTCTGTCGTCTTCTCAATAATTCGTAAAATTGTGTGAATGATAAAAATCGACGATTCTCGCAACAAAACGCGATCTTTAAAATACATTTATCTTTAATACCTTTTTTCTTAATCATATAGTGATGTAGCATCGATATTTATATTGACAAAAGCAAAGATATCAATAAAGAAATATCGATATTACATTACTGATCGTGTTTCTCTAAATATCTGAAAAAGTATTTTTTTGTACAATACGCGAAACTGGAACCTGTGAAAATGCTCAATGTACAATTATATGAAAATTCGTAAATCTAATTAACAATAATAAATTTTATAGTTACAGTTAAAGTCTAGTCTAAGATTGGGGAATTTACAACCATGGATGCCAGGAAGGATCCATTCTGCAGAGATTATCGTGGCTATTCGCAGCAGCGACGAGAGTGCTGACTTTGCTGTCTGTTCCGTCAAAGATAGCTAGTGAATTCAGTCTTGTGATAATTGCGGTGACGGCCTGAGTGACCATCGATATCAAAACCTCTCCTTTCATGTCTGTTGGCGCCTGAGAAGCATTTTCAGCGTCCTCTTGTTTCTTGTTGTGGTCAGCAATGACCTCGTCTCGAAGGATTGCTCGCAGGATGGCGTGGACTTTGAACGATGGTTGAACTAAACACCTCGCTGTTGCGATCGCAGAGGCAGTGAGGGGACCGGAAACACCTTTGAAAAAGAAAAGTAGAAGAATTAGAAAAGAATTTTTTATTAGTGATGCTCTTGTTATTTATTTTGTTTGAACTCACCTGTGCTCGTCAGGAATTCCAAAATGTTCGGTGTCAATCTGAAAGGAACGGGCCTGTTCCCATCCAATTCACCGGAAGTGTCGTCCACGTCAAACTTGAAGTATGCCACGTTAATTAATCCAGAGTCTTGATGAACGTAAACCATATCTGGATTAAGCCTCGTCAGATGGAGAACATATTCCGCGAAGCAGGCTAAGGAAAGCTGCAAGGTGAACTAAAAAGAAGAGAAAAGTTGATAAATCAATTTGCTTTTCTTAAAATCTAAAACCAAAAAGAAATAAAATAAGGTGGTAACTAACCATCTTCCTAAATGTCCAATAATCAGTCGCACCAGGGAAGGTCTTGAGGGCCCAGTCCCTGAGCAACGTCCTCGAAACCATTGTCGTCTGCACCTCCTTCAAAATGTCTCTTAACACTTGATGACTCGCCTGAGATCCTCTCGCCTGAACAGTCGCTAGCCTCTCATAATATCTAGCGATCGGGGCATCGTGTTCAATCTTCATCTTAGCACAACCTTGCTTGAAAATATCAAGCAGAGAAACCGAAGCTGGATTGTCTTCCACAAGTCTCATTTGTGGAGAAACTGCCACAACTCTCGGAACTGTAAAGTGCAAAAATCTACGAGATGTTTCCTTTTGTCTCGTGAGGTAATGATTGAGCATCCTCAGAAGTTGAAGAACCCGTTCTTCCCTTCTAGCGTCTCCTAAACCTGCGTCGTTGACAACCAGATAGGGATAAAGACGTCCATTGTGTCCTCTGATCCGAAGTCTTCTCGCTGCTGTGTTGTGGCGCTGAACTACTTCCACTCTTGGCATGAACCTCGCGATCCTCACATAGTAGTGTGAGTGCTGAAATTACAATTAGTAAAATTAGTAAAAAAATCTTCCATCGATTATAAAATTCTAGCAAGATTATTGTATCTACAGTACCTTTGGTAGCAAAAATTCACCCGGTAGTTCAACTTCTGCTGTCTTGAGGCTAAAGTTACTCAGGAATCGGCATTTTTCCTCGATTAGGAACGATCTGGAAAATTTTTAGATGTTTTAGAGAATTAAAAAATGATTTGATTTTTCAATTCTGTAGAACTGTAGCTAAAACCCAACGAAAAATACTCACTTGGGTAATTGCTTAGTCTTCGCCTCCAAAATCTTGATCCACTTTTTCAGTTTGCTAATCAGATTATGTAGGAGCCGCGCGCCCGGCACAGTGAAGTCGAAGTCGCTTGTAAATTGACCTTTCATTTTTTGGAAGACCGGATCCTGAACTGTCGCTTGAGCCCTTCGAGCCAAGGACTCTGAAGCAGCTGATCCAAAGCTGTTGTTCACATTCTGCGAGGATGAAATATTCTCAATCCCAATTCCAAAGGTCGAAACGAGCTTCTTCACAAAGTTGAGCGTATGTGGGGTGATTGTCGCTTCACTAACGGCTCCTCGATTCTCAAACGCGATTGCATAACACTTGGCCAAACCCTGTCTCAGCTGCCTGAGAACTTCCTCGTACCAAGTCTCCCTAAACCAAACCATTTGATCGACGATTCCCTCCAAACTTGACAAAATCGTCGGATGAATGTCCCTCTGCATGTGCATAATCTTCGAGCACCTCCACATTGGAGGCGTTGCCCTGATTGGTCCGGTTTCAGGAGTCCCCTGCTGAGCATTTCCGGCTGCTCGAGCTTCACCGTCCTGAGCTTTTCCTGCAGCCAATTCGGCGCTTTTGTATCTCTCTCTTTGTTCTATCTTTAAAGTAAGGTAAAGGGTCCTAATCGAGAAGTAAACAGCCTGAGGAAACATCCTTCCAACTTGGCTCAAAAGGTTTAAAATGACGTTCCCATCATGGCGTACGAGGCACATTAAGAGTTGAGGAATCCAGGGGAGCCATTGGATTGGAGGAACTCCGACTGCGAATTTGTCGACTGCTTCCATCAGCGTCGACTTGTCATCATCGTAAGTCAACAACCATAAAACTTTAGCTAAATACTTCCTAGATTTGGATTCGTTCTGATGTCTGCTCGCGTGAAGGAAACAGACGATTGCTGATACTCCAATAGTGATCTGCCTTGCATCCCTAGTGAAAATGTTCTCTAGATAGTCGCCCCACAAAGCCCAGGCCTTCACCAAAGTATCGTAGAGTTGAACAGCTGCCGAGAAAGCTTTGTTGGCTTCCTCCGATTTTCCCAGTTGCGAGAGCAGCATTCCCTTAAGGGAATAGAACTCGGCAGTCATCTCTTTGGTGAAATACTTGAGATTCGTTGACTCAATGACTTCTAGTCCTTCCTGGAGTTCATTCTTGCCTGTGATAGATGCCATTTGCAGATAACACTTGACCTGTTGTCTGATCTTCTGGAAACAATCAACAATCGGGACACTTGGGATCGTGTAGATCCTAGAGAGCGAATCAAGACAAACTCCACAAAGGTTGTGTTTCCTCGCGATCTTCCCGAAGTGGATGATGGCCTGAGCTGAGGCGTGGACACCTAGCATTGAATGATTAGAGGTCTGATCGGGTTGTGACTCATAGTGACTGGAGATGAATGTGTAGTGATGCTGTCTCCAGGTGAAGATGTCCGACCAGTGACTCAAGTCATCAGCGATCACTGGCAACCTGTTCCTCCAGGTTTTGACGATGGCTTTCATGTCGTGGAGGGAAGAACTCCTGCCATGGAGTAAACCTTGGTGAATTTGCATCGCCTCTTGTAGCTCCATGATCTGCTGGGCTGCTTGAAGGAGAGGTAGATGAATGTGACTCACGATGCGGGGAAGTCTCCTCCACTCACGCATGCACTGCCCTGAAGCAGATTCAACGTAGCGCTCCACCGTGTTGAGATGCTGATCTTCGCTGTGACAGATCGACAAGAACCCACGGTAGAGATGCACCTTCCAAGCCATCTCCTTTGGGCAATTTTGCTCCACCTGCGTCAGCGCCTCTTTCATCAAAGGCCAGTTTGGAATCCTCCAAGAACTTTCTAGTATCAAGAATGGATTCTTCTCGTTCTTCTTGGATCCGTATTCCAAGAGCAAATCCCATTGGTTAAGTTCTTTCGTGCAACGGATCCAGTGTTGTTCCCAGAGCATTGACTCCCTCTGCATTTTGAAGGGAGCGGGAGTGCTGATGTAATCCTGCTTGAATTTGGTCATGGCAAGAACGTAAGCTTCTTGGGCTTGTTCGAAGAATCCCTGTTGTTCATAGGCTGTAGCTTGAAGAGTTTCTTTGTAGTGGGCATGTTTCTGCCAGAGTCCGGACCACATGTCCTCCTCACACAAGAGGGAATACATGTCAGAAAGAGAGTCTAGAACCTCGGCATGCGGACTGTTGTCTGGTTCGAAGTCGTAGCAGTCGGATTCCCTTTTGGTTTTGAATTGGTTGTTCCCATTGTCGAACGCCATTTGCTCAAGACTGAGGGTCATTCGGTGCCAGAGATTGTGGGATTTTCCCAAGTATTTCATCACCGCTGGTCTCATCGGAACAGGCGGGTTGCAGTGCGCGAGGGCTTCAACGAAAGTAGCGATAGCACTTGGGTGGCAGTCTTTTTGAATTACGTGAGTTCCGCTACAGATGAAAGGCACCATCTCTGCTATCAGCGTATTCTGTTGATGTTCGTCCAAAATGCTCCAGAGTCTGGGGAATGTGTCCAACCAAACTTGCTCCGCTAGGTTTGTATCCATGTGGCACAGCTGGGCTGCTGCAATTAACAGCTGCTCAGTCCTAATCTTCCTTGCGTTTTCAAGGAACTCTCCTTGCTTCGCAATCAGCTGAGAGAGCGTAGACTTCCTCCCTGTTGCAATTTCTTCTGAAGCAGCGGGGTCAACATTAGACAAGTCCAGATCAATTAACTCGTCCTTTACATCCTCCCCGATGTCCATCGGTTCTTCCTTAACGGATGTGTACATCATGAAATTCTTGTGCTCCTCGCTATCCGCCATGTTTATCAAAGCGGTAGCACTTGGTAGAAGGATGTCCTGATTCGACATTTGAATCTGAGTCGTTGAGTTCGCCGTGACAAGCAAAAGCTCGATACACTGCTTGATCCAGTAATAGGCGCCCATTGCATCCCAACCTTGGCTGCAGATGATATAGAGAAGTCTGTCATGTAGACGACGCTTCATTGATCCGTCAAAAACTTCGAAGAACTTGGCTCTGATGTGCGGCTGCACGTAGCGCAAACCATTCAGGAAGGCTGTTTCTAGCTTAGAAGTCAGCTCTGATGATTTTAGGGCATCGTCTCTATAAACGAAGTTGACTAACTCCAGAAACTGAGCGTTGAGTTCCAGATCATCAGGGAATCGCTTGTCAACATAGTGCATCATCTTAACTAAGATGATCGACTTCTCCCGGAGACTTGGGGTCTGATTCATCGCGAAGGAATCCTTGTTCTTCATCCACTCCTCCAGCATCTTCGTGATCGCTTTCATGACCTTGACATCCTGCGTTTTTTCAATCAGGCCAACAAGGATCGGGCCAATGAAGTTCCTTCGCATATCCACACCCATGACTCCAACTCTGTTCTTCACGAGATCAAGACTAAGAATCAGAAGTTCACTCCCAACTTGATTGTTCTCCGCTGGCATCGGTTGCAGATGATCCTTCGTCATTCGTGTAAGAACTTTCATGAAGGGAGTTATTAGTCTGTCCACATAACTCTGGTTATTCGTGCATGCTGCTTTGAGCACCATCAGAGTTCCGAATAAAGTACTCGGAGCTGCATTTGGATTCTTGTCATAAGCGTTCAACCCATCAGCGATGAATTTACCAACAGTGTTGTAAAGCATATCGAGCTCCTCGTGCTTTGAACCGGCGGCTGAAGGTGTTGATTCCGTTGGGAACTGTGCCATCAATTTCGAAAGGAGACCATGCACCAATCTTATCACTTTTGTGTTCGTACTCGCGATGCAAGCGCCCAAACCTCTCTGCAAAGGTTTAATACTCGCTAGAATCTGCTCTTTCTTCATGACTCCCAAGAGGAAGGTTAGCAACTCTAAAGCAGTGCAAATGTTTCCGAAGTTGGGTTGAGGGTTGTCAACACTTGCGAAGACTTTATCCAGCCAACCAAGCTTGAGATCGCAAGTCTGTGGCCAGACATCAGGCTTCAGAGCCATTTTTAAAAGATTAACACAGCGTCTGGAGAGTTGTTCTCCTGGATTGCCTTGAGTAACCGCAGTGTCGTTAACCTGGCAAGCTAGTCGCAGGAGGAAGTTCAAAACAGAATCAGCGTGTGCCCTCTCGATTGGTTTCGTGGATCCCGGTTCCATCTTCGGAGTGATCATCGGAAGAGGAGAACTCATTCCTCCCTGAGTGGCCAATCGTTTCATCCCCGTGGGATCATCAATTGATAAACGCTTCATCGTTCCTATCATCGTTCCCGTTCCTCCCGTTTCCGAATTCTCCGCTTCGTCTTTAATTCTATGCAATTCCCACTTAATAATCACTTCCGCGAGTTCCACAGCTAATCTCCTGTGTTCTATCGTTGCTGTGAGACTGAATCCAAGTCTTTGAATCGAGTTAACCATATGCTGAACAAGATGATGTCTGACTGGATAATACACCTTGTAATGCCGAACCACAAGTTGCAAAATGTGATACAGCTGCTGCATAGAGTGCCCTTCCTCGACAATAATCTTCTTAGTCCAGTGGGTTAGCATCGTGTTACCATCTTCCATTCTCACAGGCATAGCTGGCGTCAAGATTTCAAGCGCTTGTCTCACAACATTTCTGGCTTCAATTGCATGAGCCTTCAGAAGACTGTGAAAGACCTGAAGAACAATTCTCTTGTGGATTGCAAATTTGGCGATGATGTGGCTTAAAAGCAAATGACCGTGATAGCGAGTTGTGGGATCAACACAGTTCTTTCCTAAGAGGCAGGGCCATGCGAAAGTCATCAGTCGACGCAGTTTGTTACCCTGTCGTTTATTGGTCACGTCATGAATGTGCTGTGATGCCTGTTCAACCAATAAACAAGAAAACTGCAAGAGGGAAATCCTCACACAGTCGGCCGAACCGAAAGGATTGTCCGGGTCAATAATCTTTGTGATGAAGGCAGATACAACATTGTTTGGGTTGTCTTGATAAGGCATGGGTGCTCCTCCAACCAATTTTGTGACCTCTCCTCTCTCGAAACTAGTCGCGAAGCAAGGAATAATGATATACTGTAGGACCTTCGCCTTTAATTCCTGGGACATGTTGTTTGTCGGGAAATGCTCCACAAATCTGAAGAAGGCGTTTCTCTTCCACTCAACTGTATAATCCTGAGCGACAGTGTTTTCCAAAAAGTCCCGCAGGAACTGGAAGTCGGGAATAAACCTCTCGCAGAAAGCCCTGAGAAGTTGGAAGAGAAGGTCGATATCGTTGGGGTCGTGTTTGAAGTAATGAAGCAGAATCTTAACAACGAGCTTTGGCTCTTTCCAGTGGCAGAAGTCAACGCTGGCAACGTTCTTGTGCAGTGCTTGGTATTCGTCGTTACACCAAATCTGCTTCATGGCTGCTACAAGCTGTGTTTGGGTTGGGAGCCACTGCTCGTCAAACTTGATCAGAATCGAGACAATCCTTATCGCCTGATGTTGAAGTTCGCTCTTCTCAGTTGAATTCAGGCTCGAATTGCTATCCGATTTAGCAAGGAGCATTGTTGTCAGCCGATTTGTGCTTGTATGGAGCACATCTCTAAAGGGTTTTCCTTCCTTGTTCTTGATGAGGAACTCAAGGAAGCGACTCCATTGTTGATCCTTGATGTTGTTGTCATGAAGGAATAGGTTTAAGGTTTCCGATGGGTACCGAAGCAAAAATCGCATCAAGGGAACTCTGAAAGGACTAGAAGCCTCGACAAGTAAAGACTTTTCAGTCTGAAGCACAAGTCTACACAAGACGTCAATGAACTTTGGTGTCGCAGCTGGGATCTGATGGAATATCCCTATAATCGTTGCAATTTTTTGTTCGTTCTCTCCAGATTTAGAAACTCCCTTATGTGCCTGGATCAAGTTCTCCAAGAGTTTTTTCAAATGCTGAAGCATCTGCTCACAGAGTGTAATGCTGAACGTACTTGGGAACAATTGTGTCAGGTAGGATAATCGCTTGACACAATTCAGACTCAGATTTCTGTGGTCGCCCAAAGTCATTAGCATTGGTCTCATGATCGTGTGCACAAGCTCCATGTCAATCTGAAACCCGGCGATGAACTTCTGCATACATTCGAAAGCTGCTTGCTGGAGTTCACTGTTCGGCTTCTCTAAGGCTTTGTAAAGAACTGTGAAAATCTTCTCTCGATAGGCTACTATGTAATGACAAGCAGCAAGAGCTCGAAGGGCTGACTTCTTCAGGGGAATAAAGTTTGAAATGGATTTGTAACAAGGCAGTTTGTTCAGGTTAGCGTCTTCCGTTTCGCAAAGACTGTGGAGCTCGTGGAAGAAAACTTTGTGTTCTGTGATGGTAGGATCGATAGTGAAGAGCCTCGGAGACAAAGTTGTGCAGAAGGTGTTCCCGTCCATGAGTCCAATCTGGGCATTGGCTGGTTGATGTCTCAGCAGATGTTTCTTCGGTGGAATCATGTCCGCAAGAACTTCCTTGTGCGGTTCCATGACTGCTGTTACTGTTTTGTTCTGAATTTCTGCGAGGAGCCGAAGAGAAGACATCGCTTGCTCCCTTACAAAGGTATGGGGAGAAGTGACTTGCCTCACTAGCTCATGAGTCACTTCGTAAAGACTCTTGTTCTGCGCCTCCTTCATTTCTGGACTCTGGTCTTGGAGTCGTGGATTGACACAAACGCGTAACATCTTCTCGAGATTGGTCTTCGCCATGTCAATCGCTCCATTCGATACCTCACCAGTCAAATCCATCATGACGAACATCAGCGCCTTGAGGAAGACGAAGAGGTGATTCAGCACCCACTTGGTTGACATACTCTGGAAGAGGAATTTGATCGCGATGCAACCACCGAGTTTAGCGTACCAGGCTCTCTCATAACAAAGAGAACACATCCGATCGGCTAGGTATTCCATCAGTGGAAGCTGACAAGCTCTTTCCTTGGTTCCTAGAATGTTCGTCGCTGTTTCGAGAATTAGAACCAAAGCTAGATTTCCGGGTTTGCAGAGTTCCTTCTCTTCATGTCCCATGATGACTGCGAGCGCATCAATTAGTACAAGGGGATCCTGTCCATGCATTCTTCCCTGTCTTCCAGTAAGGGCGAAGGGGCCAGCTTGTTGGGCTATCGCGACCATGGTGTAGTGTCTTACGTATGAAACCATTGTTCCCAGAACGGACTGTCTCAATTCCTTAATCGCAGCAGCAACAAAGAGTCCTGTTAAAGCTGTTTGTTGCACATTTCTGGCAACAGCGTCTCCGATTTTGTAAAACTGACCCTGCTGGTGTGGGATCTTTCCTTCCTTGAAATTAGGATGCATAAACAGTTTGTACAACGTCGCTCTGTCGTCGTCAAGCCTGAGCGAAGCTGCTAAATAGCAATTGATGACTTCCCAACACTGTCTGCGATAGAATGAATCCGTGGTGTTGGATTTAAGAGCCGTGAAGGCAGTTTCGACGATCTTCTCTACCGGGAAATCGATCGGCTTTGATGGCTCCTGGAAATAGGCGATAATCGTTGGAGAGCTCGTCTCCCGGTCGTTGTAATCTAGTTTCTGAGGCTCTATCATCATCTTTCTGTTTGCTCCGCCGAATTTCCCGAGAACTCTGTGAGCCACGTATGCTACTTGATCAGTGGGATTGTTGAGGGTTCTCCACAAGGCTTGCATTAGATCAGCGCGGACGGGCTGAATGTGCTCGTATAAGAAATCGGGCTGAAGATTATCTACACAAAGTTCAAGAGTTCTAAGTCCTTGGCTAACTAGGGTGTGGCTTCCGTTTAAGGCTGAGACGAGAGGATCCATGAGCATTGGAAGATATG
This sequence comes from Synergus magnus, assembly GCA_032275165.1. Classification (NCBI taxonomy): domain Eukaryota; kingdom Metazoa; phylum Arthropoda; class Insecta; order Hymenoptera; family Cynipidae; genus Synergus; species Synergus magnus. The sequence continues at coordinate 241,989 of JAUESH010000002.1, read as the reverse complement.
GAAGAAGAGAACTCAGTCTGACAGGAACGGTCAGACACAATTCGACAAACAGATCCTTCATATGTTGTTTGTGGAGTCCCGACTGAAGTCTATTCAGCCCTTCTAATAAGTTAGGCAGAAGGGGAAGAAACTCCTGATACAAAAGATCATGCGATCCGCCTCCGATGGATCGAAAAAGCGCTCGAAGGAGGAGAAAGTAGTTATAGGGCTCCCTGGCAGACATTGCTAGTTCCATTGAGCGGTTCACGATCTGATGGAGATGAGGACGCAACATGTGTTCGTTCTCTGCTGGAAAGAGGGAAACACTTCCAAAGACGAGTTTGAAAAGTCGCAGGTAAAGATTGCTCCTTTCGACGTTAGATCCCATGTCGTCCATCCTTTCGAGAAGATATTCAACAAGAACGGTCGCGAATATCGGAGAGGTAGTTGGGTTCGCGAGGAACGAATTTCCGACGACTTGCAGAGCACAGTTCTTGAAGATCCGCTCCACCATATAGTCAATTGTCGTCGAAAATATTTCCTGAAACGTCTGCGGATTCATCATTGAAAACACTCCGCTAAAATGTTCCAAAACTTCCTTTTCTTCTTTTGATCGGAAAGTCTGAGCCTGCGCTGGTCTATTTGGTTGGGCAATTGCTCCCATCGCCGGGGGCCCAATCATGTAAATATCCAAGGCTTGCAGAGCCCACTTGACCAAACGAATAAACACTAGCGTCTCCTTCGGTTGAAATTGTTTTGGATGGAGCGTATCTATCGACTTACAGTTCGCGCATCCCCAAGTTATGGTCTTTACTCCGCAGACCAAAGTCTTGACAAGACCCCTGTAATCTGCTACGTTGTAATTCGCGGCTTGAGAAGCTGGGAATCCGAATTTAGACTTGCCACTCTCGTCCAAATCTGCAATTCCGGGTTTGACATCCTCTTTGGAATCGGGTCCGGAGCTTGCGGCCTTTGCTTTGCTCATAAGAATCGGCATTTGCAACTTCGTGATGATTTTGAACTTGAGGACGAAGACTTCCAACATTCGCATGAGAAGTGCCCTGCACTGTGTGGCGTTTTCGGCATCGATTCGCAGCGTGATGCACTCGACGAGATTTAAAAGAAGTTTGCATGACATCGTCTGGATAGAAGTTGGGAGACTCTGGTCGTGGACATTCTTGCTGAAGAGATGAATGGCTCTTGCGAGATCAGCGATAGGGAGTTGTTTCCGAACATGATGAACGAGATCAGCTAGAGTGGAGTAGGCCAAAGGTCTCAAAGATTCATGGGTGGTCCATCCGTGGCCGAGAAGGACCTCTTCATTGAAGAGGTGCTCCATATGTGGAATGAATTTCGTCTTCAACTCGGTGGCGAGGATGTGTCTCGTCGCGATGAGAAGTTCTTTCCTTATATGAGCGACTTCCATTGGGCAAAGTGTAAGAAGGCCAAGCATTCCCTGCACCATCATCGTGCTATGTTGGGAAACAACATCTTGATAAATCCTGATGATATAAGCAAGAAAAGAGAGAGTTTTAATCTGAGCTCCCATGAAATCGACGAAAACCTCTTTGTTGAATCCTGGAGAGGCTCTGTGTTGTGGACTAGGTTGCAGAGTAATAGTTGTCATGATCAAGGGAATAAAATCCGAAACGTCCTGGTGAACATTCAACTTGTAAATCTGATACATCAAAACGACAATTATTGGAAGTTCTTGGAGGACTTTTAACGAAAGGACAGCCTTCGGGATCAAGTTGTAGGTAATTGCAGTTCCATCTGGAGCCTTTTTTTCGCTCTGGATCACAGTTATCGTAAACGTCTCCTTCAAGAGGGCTTCAATATCTATCTCTGATAAATCATTTACCTTTAAAGGTGGTCTCGGTTCGAAAATCTTTGGCAGGTTCTTCGGCAACTCGCTGTAAATTGACTTAACAAATTGTAGGAAGTGTTGTATTTCAGGGTTGAAGGTTGGTCTGTACTGTTTGTGGAGTTCGATTATGATTCTGAGGCCTACTAGAATGTTTTCCTCGTTTTCGGTTTCCAGGAGTTTCAGCATTAGACTGAGGATTTGTTTGACGTAAGGTCTGAGGTACTCATTCGTGGGGAGTCTGTGGATCATTTCGAGGATCAACTTCCTGACCTGTTGGATGTTGTACTCGGATATGAAGTGGGGTTCTCCGTCCTGGAGGATCTTTAGAAAGATCTTCATTAGATGGTCCAGGAAGCCTGGGTATTGCGAAGAACACATGATGACCTCAAAATTTTCCGAGAGCTCTTGGGCGGCTTTTAGTTTGAGCTCGTCTTTTGAGTTTGGATCACCTAACATGGTCACGTAGGACCTGTAGGTGTTCATTTGCGTTGTTGGATCCGGTGGTGCCATTTTTGTGGATCAGATCAACTTTTTAGGAATGACTGATCTGAAAACAAAAAAAGAGAGAAGGCTTTTAAGAAAATATTTTAAGAAAATATTTCTGAAGGTCCTTTTTTTAACTCCTTTGACGATCTTGAGATTCAAAATTCTGACAGTTCAAAAAAAAGAAAGTATTATGTGTGGGTACACTTTATACACGTTTTTGGGGTCTCTGAATTCGAATCCGGCTTCGGATTTTACTTATCACTGACACGTAATCGAATAAATAAATTATCAATTAAAAACTAAAAAAAAACTTATTAAATTTTGTGAGAAATATTTTTTGAATCTGTTAGGTTTGTCAAGTTTAAAACTAGTGTGAGGTGATGGGCAATTTAATAATCAATGAAGCGCCTCGTGAGTGGAGTAAACAACCCTTAGCAACAACCATTACCTCATTTGCACTTCTTTTTCCTACTTGTTTCTACTTATGATGATTTATCACACAATAAAAATACGTTCCTGCGAAATTTAGATCCAATATGTTTATTGGATTGAAATAAATTTTAGATTTAATATTTTCTCTATTTTTTGCAGTTGTCAAGGGAGTGATACTGAACGTGTTACTGAGTCGTAAATCGAGTCGAAACACCTGACAAGAGTGAGTGCAACTCTATAGGAATGTTTGATAGATATAAGAAGTATAAGACATCCAGAAACGAAATCAAGAATTTAGTCTCAATGGATTTCTCGTGGGATAAACATCGAGTTTGGGAAACAAAATTCCTATTTTCGAATCAGCTTTTTGTTTCTAATTTGAGATTATTTCATTCGAGAGGTACATCATTTTTCTATTTTAATTTTAAGAAGAAAAAAAAAAACATTTTTAACTCGTATTTTAAAAGTTTTGAATCTTTTAGATTAAATTAATTAAAAATGGACGAGAAAACGATCGACTCTATTTTTGCGGGATCTTTAAAATCCTTGCCACCGGTGAGTTCAAAGATTGTGAGAATTTTCACGAGTTCGACTTTTACTGGTAAGTTTTAATTAAGATAAAAATATTTTTTGAGACCTCGAAGGAAGTGGATTCAATAATTAATTAATTAACTAATTTTAGATACGACGATGGAACGGAACACACTTATGTCTCAGTGTTATCCGAAATTAAAAGATTATTGCAGGGAAAAACACGGATTGGAATTTCAGGTGAGTAAATAAACTTATAAAGGTAAATAAAAAGATATTAAATAAATAAAGGAAAAATTTTATTTAAGAATGAATGAAACTGAAAATTAATTTAAATTTAAAAATAAGAAAAGTGAAAATCAATAAATAAAAAAAGAAAAAAAATTGCTGAAAAGGACATTTTATAGAAGTAGGCCTGAATCGATTTTGGAAGTTGACCTAGAATTGAACTTTTGACATTCAATAGTTATTACTATATCTCAGAATAAATTGATTTCGTTGGTACCAGGCACCAAGAAATGTTAAGCATCAAATGAGTCTCACGAACTTTTAGAAAAGATTCCAAATTTAAATTTGAGTCATTCGCACTCAATAAATTTAATTAAGGTTGCATTTAAAATTAATAAATAAATACCAATTGTACTGAATGCAATAAACTATTTAAAATCAAACTCATACTTTAAAACCATTAAAAACTTTTTTAACATTTCAAAATAATTTTTATTTAATTAATTTTGTTTTAATTTTTATTATTTTCAATGATTTTAATTTATTAGAAATTATTTTGTTAAGGTGGTGGACATGAGATGGGGAGTTCGTGACGAAGCAACAGATGATCACATGACAACCGAGTTATGTATGAGAGAAATCGAAAATTGTCAGCGATTATCGATGGGCCCGAATTTTGTGGTAAAATATAAAAAAAAATACTGTCTATATTCAGATGGAATATTAATTACAAATTCCTATTACCATTATTTACCGACATTGAGTTCTCTTCTGTGCAAAAAGGGACGAATTTAGCCTATCAACTAACCAATTTAGCACGGACAACAACCAGATGTCGGTAAATGTCGGTAATAGAAATCTGCATTTATAAATTTTCCTCCGTAATCTACAAAATTAACATTCCAGGTATTTTTGGGTCAAAAATATGGCTACAGACCGATTCCAACTTATGTTTTGAGTTCGGAGTTGGAAATGTTGAGAACAGAACTCGACAGTCAGGGAATGGATGTGAATGTTTTGGATACTTGGTATAAAAAGGACAGCAATGCAGTTCCACCGACAAGCATTTTGCAACCAATATCCTCCATTCTGAAAAATTTCAATAATAAAGTAAAATCTATTTTAAACAATTTTTAAAGCATAAAATAAGTGTTAATAAATAATAAATTAATGTTATAATTATTTTTTAGCGAATTCCGAAACTACAACAAGAGGATCAAGCAATTTGGTGGGACACAATGTGCAAGATGCAAAAATTATTCAGAAAAGGAGCGCAGTCACTTTTCAATAATGGGAAATTTGATAAAGACACAATGCACAATTATTTTATGTCTGGTGAGACAAAGTATAAATCATTAATCAAAATAATTCGTAAATCGAATTCTATTTTTATGATTTTTGCATATAATTAAAATTAAAAAAAAAATTAATATTGAATCTTTTTTCAGTAACTGAAAGAGAAGTAATTAACGGAATCTTGAATGTAAAGAATACGAAAAATCACTGTTTGGCTTATGTGCGTTATATAAATAATATCAACCTCCAAAATTTGAGGAAAGCTAGTTTGTTTTTGGATATTGCTAATCGAAGTTTGGACAACGAAGCTTCAAAATTGTTGGCTGATCTCAGGGACGTTCGACTGCCAGCTAAAATAGAAAGTGTCAATTTGCAAAGGTTTGAAAACTATATTTTAAGTTAAGTTAAGAAAGTTAGATTTCTGATTGCAGATCCCAGTTACCGACGTTTGGTTCGTGTCCATGCTAAATTGATTTATCGGTAAAAGGAATCTGTAATAAATTCTAATTTCTAAATTTTCTGAATTCAGGTACACCGTCGAGTGGATTGGAAGAGAAGGTTTGGATACAGAAACTCATGGAGAGTATCTTCAGCATTTTATCACCCACTTTTATCGAAATATGGTGAAACTTATCGACAGAGCAATGAGAAAGGAAGACAGTTCTGCTCAGGGACAAATCATCACTGAAATTTTGCAGCATTTACACGCTTGTAACAACTCAGTCAGGGTATTTTAATTATTTTATTAAGCTTCTAGCAATAGTTTTTGAAGAGAAAAATATATTTATAATAGATTTCCTCTTTTACTTTAATATTTCTTTTCGAATTTAGGTGTTTTATGGACGTGAAGACAGTTTAGAAAAAATCAAAGCCTACATGCTTGACGATGGAGAAAAGCCTTTGGTTTTGTATGGCGAAGGAGGTTGTGGAAAAACTTCTCTTTTGGCGAAAAGTGCTGGATTGTCCAACAGTTCCTGGCTCCTTGGGAAAAAACCAATTAGTATTATTCGATTTTTGGGAACCACTCCAGACAGCAGTGCTTTGACACCGACTCTAATTTCTATTTGTCAACAGGTGATTTAATTTAAAATAAAAATATACTCATAAAAGATGAGTTATATTATTTTTAGGAAATTATCCACATTTTCTAATTAAAATTTTCAGATTTCGTACAACTTTATGCTTCCTTTTGAAGAAATTCCAGACGATCTTGTGCCTCTAACAGCTCATTTTAAACACCTTTTGACTCTTGCAACTCCAGAGCAACCGATTTTATTATTTCTCGACAGTGTTGATCAACTGACTGGAGTCCAAGGAAACAAACTGTCTTGGTTGCCAACCAGACTTCCACAAAATTGCAAGGTAAATTAAATTTCGCGCCAAAATGACCTCAGGTCATTTTGGCGGGAAATTCAAACTTAAAGATGTTTTTTTTTTTTCATTATATAATAAAGAAATTTTTCAGATGATCCTTTCGTGTGCTGCGGAAGAATCTAATCCAATAATTTCTCGAGATTATCATCTCTTGAGAAGAATGATAGACACAGAGGAGTGTTTTATAGAAGTAACAGCTCTTGGAGAGGATTTGGCAATGGACGTGATAAGGTGAAATTTTGGCAGGAAATTAAAATTTCAATATCATTTTTTAACGTTTTAAAAGTCATGGGCAGTTAAAAAATTGATTCTTTTGTTTTCTCGACAGAATGTGGATGAAAACAGCTCATCGGGATTTAAACAACTACCAGTGGCGTCTCGTGGCAAACGCAATATCAAAATGCTCCCTTCCAATTTTCGTAAAGCTCGTTTTCGCGGAAATTTGTCGCTGGAGAAGTTACACAAAACCAGCAGATACGCATTTAGCAAGTACAGTAATGGACAGTATAATGATGTTATTTGAAAGAATAGAAAAGCAGCATGGAAAAATTTTGGTTTTCCATGCCTTGGCTTACATAACAGCCGCAAAATCTGGTTTATCCGAGTCAGAATTGGAAGATTTGATATCTCTCGACGATAAAGTTTTGGACGACGTCTACCAATATCACTTGCCACCAGTACGACGAATTCCTCCCTTGCTTTGGACGCGAATTCGAAACGATTTGCCCAATTACTTAAGTGAGAGGGAGGCTGATGGTGTGAGTGTCCTAAATTGGTACCACAGACAATTCAGGGACACTGCAAAGGAAAGATATTTCAAAAATATGAATCTGGCGACATATTTTCACTCAATGATTGCCGATTATTATCTAGGAATATGGGGTGGGGGGAGGCCGAAGCCTTTTAAATATACGGAAATTCAAAGACACAGGTTCAATCTAACGGACAAAGAAGGCGTCGCCGACAGGAAAGTTCCGGAACAACCGCTTGCTTTTTATTCGAAAGAGGGGAAAATATCGCGATACAATTTGAGAAAGGTGATCAAAAATGGGCCAGAATTAGTTTATTAAGGGTGTTGGATCAAAGTTTTAATTTTAAGTAAAATGAAGAAATCGAATTTTGAAGTTAAAACTTGGATCCAACATCCTTAATGTAATTATTTTTTGTGGAAATAAAATTTAAAATATTTCTATTGCAGTTTGGCGAATTGCCTTATCATCTCGTCAGAGCCCACAGATTTAAGGATCTCTTTGAAAATGTCTTATTCAATTATGAATGGCTTCATGCAAAATTGAGTTCCTGCCCTCTTCAAGCAGTTCTCTCAGATTTTGAGGACGCTTGCAATAACATTGATGATCAAAATTTAGTGAGGTAGAGTTTCCATTTCAAAAAAAAATAAAATAAAAAACAAATAATAATGTTTAATTAACTTTAGGGAACTGATGTTGGTTGCTGACGCTTTGAGATTGGGTGGAGCGATTTTGGGAAACCATCCAGATATGCTCGCACCTCAATTAATTGGAAGGCTTCTTCCAGAAATTGGGAATAACGTTAACGTTCGAATGTTGTTAAAAGCTTGTGATGAAAATGGAGTCAAAGATTGTGCACTTTTACCCTTGTACCATTGTCTGCACACTCCTGGTGGTCCTCTTAAGGTGAATTAATTAATTAATTATGCGAAACTATGATCACTCAAAATATAATAATTATAATAAAAAGAGGTACCTATAAAATATTTCCCATAGTATTCGCTTGAGGGTCACCAATTTGCAGTATTTGGTTTCTGCCTCACGTCCGATTATCGATACGTCGTCTCAATATCAAACAGATTTATCACTTGGGATCTGAGCACGAGCGATATGACTAGGGACGTTAATCCTGGAGTCGAGGGAATTATGCAGCAACTGGTATTAAGTCCAGACAACAGATACGCTGCATCCTACACAAACAATAATCAGGTATAGAATATTAAATTGAAAATAGATTCCTAGTACCGACGGTTACCGACATAATGAGCCTTGAAGGGTTCGTGTTCATGCTAAAATTTATAGATATCCGTAAAAGGAATCTGTAATTAATAATAATATTTATTAATTAATTTAGACAGTGGTTCTGAATACTTTGACGAGTGAGTTTGTCATTATTGACAATCCCCTACCGAATGACGAACCCGTGAATGGAATTCATCTCATGAACCAGTTTGTCTTCATTTTCGGAAAAAGCGGCTGGTGCAGATTCGATTTGAGAGGGAATTTGTTGGGGAACTATACGAGTCCTGAAGATACTAATCAGTGGTCAATTTTAGGTAAGATTTTCAAAATAAATTCAAAATATTTTCACTTATTTTTAAAATACTTCGAATTGATTTTGTCTAAGCAGATATAGAATACACGACCCTCGAGGAATATCGGATAATATTCTGGACCGGAAGTCTCGACGATCCTCTGATGTTGCTCCACACTTACAGAAAAAAAGGATCGATCGAGCCTTTCCATTTTCACAGGTTTTTAAATTCCAAAGTCGTTAAAATTGACTCTTTAAGGTATAATTAAATCATTAAAAGAATTTTTTTAAATTATCTCTAGTGCGATGGTTATGACGAACGACAAAAAAACTCTCTACGCTTCCACAACGAAGGAAAACTACAGAATTTCAAAATACATAATCGACGAAAGTTCTTCCTACTGGGAAAAAGTTCTCGAGATGCCAAGAGCAAATAACGACGACGTTGAATACCTTTTGCAACTAACACTCGACAAGGAAGAGGAAACTCTTCTAGCCACAACCGGAAATGGATTCGTGGTCTGGTTTTTGGAAAGCAAGAGTGATGCGATTGCTCTTTTATTGCCGAATGGGGTGAGGAATATCAGCACGAGAATGATGAATTCCAGTTCGATTATGGTTAGCGGAACCAAAAATTACGCGGTCGCCGGAGTCAGGTTTTTATTTTGGTTTCCAAAGGGTATTTTAAGCTAAATAAAAAATATAATAATGAACTATAATTTGCAGAAAGAATCTTTACGTCTGGAGTCTCGAGACGACAGATTTGGTAAAAATATTAGACGCTCATTTCGCAAGAATAATTCAACTGGAGGCATTGACAATTGGAAATTGGAACAGCGTGATAACCTCGAGCATCGACAGGAGCGTCAAAGTCTGGAATATCAATAATATTTTTGAGCAAGTCCACGTAATTGACAGACACGAATTGCAAATCGATTCTATTAGGTTTGGCAATTATTTAAACAATTTTTCTAGGATTTCACTGCTTTAAGAATATTTTCGGGCCTTTGACTAATTTTTAATCAATTATCTAGTCTAGCAGAGCATTGCAATTTGGCAGTGACTGTAACGAGAGGATGCGTTGGAGTCTGGGACCTCCAGTCTGGAAAATTGATATCAAAATTAGCCGATAGTCCTTTAGGGGCGATTGTGACTCACGCAAGTATAACTCCCGATGGAAGGTGAATTAATAAATTAAAATTCAAAAGGCATTAATTAAATCAATTTTTTTATCAAGTTCTGTTACCAGATTTTTTAATCTTCAGATACATCATTTCGACCGAATCTGGAAACGTCCTAGTCTGGAATCGGATAACAGAACAGGTTTTATTTAAAGAGGAACAACCAGGAGTCAGACAATTGACTTTAATCGAGGATGCCTCTAAATTTATAGCAGTATCGAGACCGAATAACATGCCCGGAGTCGAAAGTACAAAAACAACAGCTACTTTAATTACGAGGAATATTCCAGGTAAAAACATTTTTCTGCCAGAATGAGATGAAGCCACGCTTAAACGTAACTTCTGAGTTTATGTGAAATCTTCTTTAATTTTCAGATGGAAGTCGAGTTTTCTCTTTTGAATACATTGTAAGAAGCCAAACTGGAATTCCTTTTCGAGAAGTTGCTGTGACTTCTGATGGAGCTTTTATCGTCGCTCCTGCTGCTGATAAAGGAAGTCGAGACTGTGTAATTGTTTACAACGCAAAAACAGGAGCCTTAATTAATAAAATCCAAGTGAAACTTCCTGGATTTAAAGTAAATTATTATTAAATTGAGATTTTATTTTTTTAGGAAGCTGTAAAAAAGGTCTAAAAATATTAATTTTGTAGGATATTGTGAGTATTGTGCCAATGCCAAATAAATCTCAATGGGTAGGAATTATTGGTTCGGATAAAGGAAGTATAATGGATATAGGAAAGAAGAAAATCATTCGTACAATTCCAAAATGGAGCGGGAATATCAGTAAAGATGGAAAATATACTTTATACGCCCCTAGCAGGTTATTTCTTAAGACGATATTTATTTAAACATTTTGAAAGACTAGATCAGGTCCTTAAATGTTATTTTTTTTAGAGGTGGGCTTGAACTAATCGAATTAAAAAAGGGAACGACCGTAAAAACGTATATTTCCAAAGTCGCAGAGGGAGTTTTCACTGTGATATCCATGTTCAACCGAACAGATGAATACGTCCTTTATTATCACAGCGGACGAAAAACAATTCGAGTTTTCAGGCAAGTTCAGAAAATTAATTTAAGATTCTAAACATTAATTCTTACAAAACGTTTGAATTTGTCACCGAAAAATTAAACCAGATTAAACTATTGAGTTCTTTTCCAATTTTTGTAGAAAATAAGCATTTTTGTTTGTCAATTTAGAATATTTATGTCTCCAAATTCAGTTAAATTTGTATTTTCCCAGTTCAAGGGCATTTTCTAAACAACTTTTTAATGTTTCGCTCCAAATGTTTCGAAACGTATATGTACGTTTTGGAGCATTTTCGGAGCCTTCAATTTTCCGCATTCCAATCAAATCATCAATATGTTTTTATAATTTAAAAATAATTCTAGGTCCTCGGATTGTGAAATGATAGCAAATTACCGAGTGCAGGCAGAATTAAGTGCAATTGACAGCACATACGATGGAAAAAGCATTGTTTTGGGAACAGTTGATGGTTGCGTTTCAGTTTTAGCGATTGCCGATCCGAAAAAAACTGAAATGAAAGAATACCTCTCGAATTTACCTTCTCGTGATGAAACGGTAACTACTCCAAAAAAAATGTACAATATTATAGACAATTTCGCATCACAAAAACAAAAACGCTTCAAAGCAGGGAAAAGGGGAGGTTATGTTCGATTTAGTCGGCTCGAATTTTATCCATTTTTGCATCAATTTAAGCCAGACAAATTTATTTACGAGAAGAAAAAATGAGAGTAAATGACTAAAGGGACCTTAAAACCAAGAAAACCAGCAGTAGATGTAATATTATTTAAGCTATTTCACAAAATCTAACCTGTACTTTCCGGAAAAGATGAAATCCTTTCCCTTGAGGCTGGAAGTCGATTTTTGGAGTCACATTTCGAACAACTGAAGATCATATATTTCTTTATTACTCTAAACACAATTGTTCGACTTTCTTTCACTTTTACTAGACTTTCTTAAATAATTTCTGTTATACAATTTTATAAACAGACTGGAATGAAAGATTATCGAGAAATGAGCTTTTATGTTGTGAAGAGTGAAGCAGGCCTGACAAATTGAGAAAAGAAAAATGGGTGGAGCCAAAGGTTGGCATCATGCGCGCGCGAATTGGCGAGAAATTTCAAAAGTTATTTTAAACCTCAGTTGAAAAAATGTTGCCAATTAAAGTAAATTTATTAAGTGGGTATTTTATTATTATTTTTTATTTTTAGCGATTCTTTTCCGGTTGGCTACGACGGGTTCCGCCCGTGGGGCTTTTGCCAGTGACTAAATTTTCTTACATCGTTCGAAGGATCGCTAGAATTAAAAAATTCTACTCTGGAATGGAAAATTGAGTTTGTCTTGAAATTTACTGGGAAAATTGTCGTTTCAGTGGAAAAGGAAGATGGAAAAACAACGGGCTGCTATCAAGTTTAAGGCGGCTGCAAGAATTGCAAGAGTTACGCATGATTTGAATAATATTGTGAGGGCTGGAAATGGAATTGCTGAGACTTCTGAGGAAATTGAAGACTAGGATTTAAAGCATATTTATGAATTAATTATTCATTACTTTATAGAGGATTCTTATATTTATTAATGACTTTAAATTTACTACAAATTCTAGACTTTCTGTCAAAAATTTCTGAATCTATCCAATAAATTTAAAAATATCCTGCAAATATTAAACTTTCAAATAAAATGATCAATTTCTTACAAATTACAAAGTTTCTGATAAATTCGAAAGTTATAAATCACAAATTTTTAAAATACAGAATTAAAGATTTTTCTGAAACTGTAATTTGTAAAGTTGTTTCACAAAATAATTTTCTTTTACTTTTTGAACTTGGTATATAATTAAATGTGCTACAAATTTATAAATTACAGATTAAAATCTTCATCTTAAAAATTTTACAAATAAACAAACTGGATAAAATAAACAAGGATTAAATAACAAACACCTGGTAACGATTATGGAATTTATATTACATTTATTCTGTCTTTTTGATGTAATTCTTAAACTTTCTTTCTCATTCTCTCTTTCTCTCGTGATAAACGAATAGTGAAAAGCACTTGGTGACTTCGATCCATCTCTAAATCCCAAACATATAAACACCCTTTTCTTCATTTCTCGCGCGACTCAAAACGCCTTTTTCAAATTTCTCCAAATTCCAAAAAAATGTATCCGCCTTTCAACTCGCGCGATTTTAAATCCCAATTCATGAAATCGTCAAGTGCCACCACGAGTGTGATAAACTCTAATGCATTCCTCTTTTTCTGTTTCAAAATCGAAAACGCGCTTTTAAATAAAAAAAGCCGAAAGATTCGCGAACTCGGCACTGCAAACTTCATTCTCTATTATCCACATTCAACAAAAGAATTACATTTATAAAAAAAGGGAGGCTTTTTTTAAAAAGAGAGTCTTTGAGCTTAGAGATTGAAACTCAGTTCTTTTCCATCCTTCCAGGATTTTGCAGAATTTCTAGATTTTCTAGAACAAAAATAAAATTCGGAAAGGAAGGAATTTACTTGTCCGAATTCAATACCGTTTCATACGGAATTATATGAAATATTTTTAATACTTTGCCGCGCTCGCGAATCTTTACATTTTAATAAACTACTTTCGTAACAATGCACAATTTTGTACAACTAAAAACTAGCAGAAACACCACAGGTGTTTCCACTCGCGAACACTAAAAAAAATAGAATGTAAAAACATTCTAGTGGTTTTTTTTTGTTTTAATCCTATCTCGAAACCCTTTGCTAATTTATTGCTGGCAGCTAAGCGCTTTCGGATAAGTTATTATTGCAAAATTGGATAATTAGAATCCTAAACTTATCCACCTTTTCATTTACTTTTTTTATTCCCATTTGTTCTGCTCGGTTTTCTTTTAGCTAATCTTCCCCGTTTATTCGTCTCTGATGACTCTTAAAAAATGCAATGTAGAATCGACCACACTATTCCCCTCGTTAGGCTTTATAGTTGACTTGTCTGTTTTTTTCGCGTTTTCTTTTATAATTCTCTTTGTGTCCTTTCGCGCCATTTGCGAAGAAATAAATCCGCTGAAAAGTGTGCCAGCCTTTTTGTCCTTTTCAGCGAGTCTCTGCTTGTTTTATTGAGCGTTGCCGCCTTTTTGTGCCTGCTGTTGTTCCTGTTGTTGATCCGGTTGCTGTGTCTCCACCGCCGCTTGATCCTTCATGTGTTTTTCGACCTGGAAAGAAAAATAATTTTTTATTACTCTTTTAAATACTATCAGTCTGACTACTAAACTCCAAGAAACAAATTCTCGGCCATTTACAATTGAGACAAAAATCCTTGTCACTGAAGAAGTATACTTACTACTTTTTTAACGTGTATGTAAGCTTGATCGTCATCTTTGCTATAAACATTGTCAACTTTGTATGGCGGTATAATGGTGACAGAGTTGAAAACGACGATGTTCTGACCATTCCACGTAACATCGTTAATGGTTTTTGAAATTGCTATAAAGAGTTTCTGCCCATCGGGCGATACTCCGGCCTGCAGAGCCTTTACCATCCTCTTCTTCTCCTCAATCTGATTACGTACTCTCGTATTTAGCCTAGTTAAATTCAAACTTTGTGGTGGTTCGCTCATCGTCGGACTCACTTCTCGCTTTACTTGCACGTCCGATACCTTCGATAAATTTACTATGTGCACGTCATTTAACGTCGGTCTTCCACTCGACGACGGACATTCTAAAGTACTGTTAAGGAATTTTCTTCGTGTTTAAATAGATCTAAAATTATTTAATTTACAGCATGTTTAATTCGGAATTTTATTTAAAATTGTTCAGTTTTGATTTCTATTTATTAGAAATTGCTAATTTTATCAAGTTTGAATTAGTAATTGAAGAATTGCAAAGCGGTGAAAAATAAGAAAAAAATTTTTTTTTGAAATTCGAAATTGCCTTTTAAAAAACACGAAATTAAATTTACAAGCTCTTGAGTATAATAAAAGATGTAACAAAAGTTTTGAACGTTCAAATGAACGAAATATTTTTCCCCCAATTCTATTTTATCCAAAAATATTTTTCCATGTAAAAATAACAATAGACATTACAAGTTTCTTTCATACAGAATTATTTTCAATGCAAATGAATCAATATTTTATAACGGTTTCTAGTTTAAAATACAATCAATACAAAAATTCGTTCATTTGAACGTTCAGAACTTTTCGATCATAATAAAAGTTGGATTTCTATGAATTGCACAGTAACATTAATCACAGATTTCAAGCAAAATAACTAAAAGCACTTAAAAAATGGTACGAAAATACAAAAATACGACACCTTCCAAAAACAACAATTAAGAACCTAACCTCAAAACGCGTGGGTGCAAATCGTCAAAATTTGGGAAAACCGGTGAAAATCTTAGAAAATGGAGGTTTGATTTTCCATTGGAGGGAAACTTAGGCCACAATATGACTCTATGGGTGACGAAACTAACCTGACAATCTCAAAAGCAACGTTGGAGATTTTTGGAGGATGGCGTTTGGAAAATAAGTTAGAAAATGGAAAATAAAGTTAGAAAATAGGAGAAAGTTAATGAAAACAATGAAATTGTGGATGTGGTGAAGAGTTTACTAGAGTTATTTACATTCGTTGTGAGGATAGTGTTGATCGAGGAGTCGAGGGTGTGCGCCCGAGGAATAATTATTTTTCGATAAAATTTATATAAAAAGGATACTCAGAATAAGCATTTTGGTCTGTGGATCGAATGCTAATACTTCGCCTTCGATTTCCTTGTTGTAACAGGTTTTACATGCCACCGTACTCCCGATGCTGAACCAGTCGCTGACGCCGGCCATTTTTCACTGCAGAGGCAATTTAACGAGAGAGCAGAGAGACCGAGAGAGACATTTAGCGTCATCTACAACTTTTCCCGCGAAAATTGAATTGCTTAAAATACAGAAAAACAGTTTTTTTATTTCTTTACCCAGCTTTATTAGGAATTTTGATACCTAAAGTTCAATCACACATATAAATAGTATTCATTCATTTACATAAAATTATTACAAAAAATTACAATCGATTTTTAATTAGTCAGGTAATGTTGATTGGACAATTACATTTAATCAGGGATCTAATTTTAATTGAGAGCTCAATTTTTATTTATTTTACTTTAGATTATTCTTCTAGACAGATACCTGATTTTACCTAGACATATGATTTTTTTCAGGTACCTGTTTAACTCTAATCAGATATCTTGCAAATCTAAGATATTATTTATGAAGTACCTGATTTTATTTAAGTACCTAATTTAAAAATACCTGATTTTTAGGTACCTGTTTTTTTTTTGTTCTAAATCGTAGAGACCTAAATAAAATTAAATCCCTAATCTTATCTTAATGAAAATATTAATCAGGGATCTAATTTTAATTGAGAGCTCAATTTTTATTTATTTTACTTTATATTCTTCTTTTAGACAGATACCTGATTTTACCTAGACATATGATTTTTTTCAGGTACCTGTTTAACTCTAATCATATATCTTGCAAATCTAAGATATTATTTAAGAAGTACCTGATTTTATTTAGGTACCTAATTTAAAAAATATACCTGATTTTTAGGTACCTGTTTTTTTTTTTGTTCGAAATCGTAGAGACCTAAATAAAATTAAATCCCTAATCTTATCTTAATTAAAATAAGCAATTAATAATATTGAATTATTAATTATCGAATCCTTTAACCCGTGACAGCAATTCTGAATTCATTGTATCTCGAGTCTGGTGCCCATTCATCCTCAATATCCTCATCGAGGATCGTCTTTATTTCTTCTTGATGATCTTGATTAATACTCTTATTTTCCATTATCGAAGTATTGACCATTGACATGGATAAGGGCGAATAATATGACCTTGAAAGTTGAAGTTCCTGAATGGAAAAATTACTCAACATTATATTCCACTCTGTGGCAAATGTCTCTGCTGCCGGAACCACTCGATTCAAGGTCACAGATTTTTCCTCGACGTGAGATTCATTATCAAATAATCTGAAGGTCCAAGTGACGACTGCAAAAGTTGCTGCATTTGTAGGGAAGGCCCTGATAATTGTCGAATTTAGGCCTCGAAAAAGACACTTGTAGCCTTCGGTTTTTATCGATTTTTGAAAACAGTCCAGGGCGTTGGAGTATTTTCTGGAAGTGTCTGCCTGGAGTCGAGATTTTACGACGTCTAGGGGGTACGTAAAAATCCAGGAAGCTGTTCCTGCCAATCCACCGGCTAAAAGCATGTGGAAGGTCGAAATTGCTGAGGAGGATGAAGACCTGAAAGAATTTTTTTTAATTAAGAAAATTTGAAAAAAATTAAGTATATAAAGCTTCGGATTGAAATTCATTCCGAACCAATCCAAATCATTTCGGAATTTGTATCCGAAACAAACAGTTTCATTCCGATCTAATCCGAAGAAAGTTTTCAATCCGAATTAATCCGAGGCCCATTCAAAATCAATCCG
>JAUESH010000002.1:139163-154622 GCA_032275165.1 Synergus magnus | reverse complement strand
CCGGTCAAGGTCTTCACGAAAATTTGCATTCCTCCCCGAAGACGCAAAACAAGATGAAGGGTTGATTCTTTCTGAATGTTATAGTCTGAAAGAGTTCTTCCATCTTCTAATTGTTTTCCAGCGAAGATCAAACGCTGCTGATCGGGAGGAATTCCTTCTTTATCCTGGATCTTGGCCTTGACATTTTCAATAGTGTCACTGGCTTCGACTTCCAAAGTTATTGTTTTTCCAGTCAAAGCCACCAGCTTCCTCCTCAGTTCCTGAACTTCAGTTTGGTGGACGAAGGGAATCTGACCCTCGCCAACTCCATCTCGATAAAAAATAATAATCAAAATGCACAACCGAAAAATTATTAAATACTCTAGCGAAAGCTTCGGATTGAAATTCGTTCTGCACCAATCCGACATTTTCCGAATCATTCCGAAATTTGTATCCGAATCAAACAGTTTCATTCCGATCTAATCCGAAGGAACTTTCAATTCGAATAAATCCAGTCAATCCGAATTTTTCGGAATTATTCGGATTGATTCGGATAGACCAGATTAATTCGGATCCATTCAAATTGAAAGTTCTAATTGACCGGATTCATTCGGATTGACCGGAAAGCTTTCGGATTTAAAGTGCTGATTAATTCTGATTAATTCGGATTAATCGGATTCATAAAGATTACAAGTTCGGATTGTTTTTGAATGGGCCTTGGATTAATTCGGATTTAAAGCTTCCTTCCGATGGATGATTCCGGAATTTGTATCCGAACCAAACAGTTTCATTCCGATCTAATCCGAAGGAAGGTTTCAATCCGAATTAATCCGAGGCTCTTTCAAAATCAATCCGAACGTGTAATCCGAATGAACTCGAATGAATCCGGTCAATCCGAATTAATTAGAATTAATCCGATCTTTTAATCAGAATGAGTCCGGTCAATCCGAATCAATCCGGACTTTTAATCCGAATTAATCCGAATTTTTTGGAATTATTCGGATTGATTCGGATAGACCGGATTAATTCGGATCCATTCAGTCAGGGAAAAATCAGGGAAATTGAAAAATTGAATCTTGTTGCCACCCTGAAAATACATATTTTAAATGATTGTGTTTGAATTTTCCCGCGATATTTATAGATGTCCTGCAGTCGGCAAGGTAGATCCCATTGCAGGGATTGATTTTACCGACCGTGCAATAATGACGCATATCTTCGAAATCATCTTGATTTTCTATTTCTCAGTGAAGTCATGAACTGTCGTGAACGCGGGTCATGGCGTATGTTAATGTGGCCGAGTGGAAAACAGATCAAGTTTGTGAATGGTTAAAAGGTGCGAAAAATTAATGAATTTATTAATAATGATAAAAACTGTTTTTCTCGCTTTCGAAAGTGTCTCTCTTTCTCTCGGAAAAACCTCGAAAATTGAGTGTTTTCTCGTGAGAAACTTCATTTCCTGTCCTACGCCCCCACCCTTTAATTATTATACTACGCACAGATCAGATTCAAGTGATCCGCGATTCATAAATTTCAAATGTTTGTCCATTCATAAACACACGGGAAATTTCTAAAAATAATTTTCACTTCTAATCCCGTTTTTATGTCTCTTTAGAGTCATTCGTCATTTGTCAAGGATTCTCGGAATCGGGATCAAAAGAAAAGTGAAAGTTTTAATCCGGTGACATTTTTTGAACAATTATTGTAATTGTTTTCTAATTCTAGCTTTTCTTTTCTTTTTCAGATATTTACGTACCCCCTCTTGATTGGAATTCAAAAATTTTAAATTCCCGAAATTGAAAATCGAAATTTAAAATTCCCGAAGTTGAAAATTCCGGAATAATAAAAATTTCCGAAATAGAAAATTCCCGAAAGAAAATAATAATAGCGGAATTTAAAATTCCCGAAATTGAAAGTTATTGAAATTTTAAATTCCCGAAAGAAATTAATAATACTGAAATTTAAAATTCCCGAAATTTTTGTTTAAAATTTATTTTCAAAACTTTTGTTCAAAATTTTCAAGGGATTATGCGCAAATCTGTCCTAAAGACGTAAATTTATCAATCCAGTGTTTCTAAACGCTTTTTACATAATAATTACTTTCAAAACAATAAATAAAAATCTGAAGGTTCTGAAGACCTGGGTTCGATTTCCAGCGGGGCTACAGAGAATTTTCTCATCAGAAATATCAATATTTAAAAAGAAATATTAACAAAATCGATCAGTAGCACAAAGGACAAAGTTAATTATACTTAATTAGAATTATATATTGAAATAAAAATAAATTTAACTCGACGTCGAAATTCTCTAATAATGAACTTTTTTTTGCAGGACTAGAAAACTCTGTTTTGCCCTACGTGCACAGCTTCTGCAACCACAACGTCAATGGCCAGCAACTCTTAAATTTGAGACCTGAAGACTTGGACCAACTGGGAGTCTCGAAACTCGGCCACCAGGAAATAATTCTCGAGGCAGTTGAATACCTCAGAAATTTCCACTATGAACTCGACAGAGAAAATCTTCAGCTTCTTTCCCTTCGGCTTTCCTGCCTCGCTCATAGTCTTTTCAATGAATTGTCACGACAAACGGACTCGCAACCAGTCTCGACTCAAACTTTGGCCGACGTAGCTTCGATAGTCTCGGCAGTTAAGCCTCTAGCCTGTTGGCTCGATCGTCCACCTTTTAGTGGACAACTCGAGTACAATGATAAGAAAACGGAAATGCTCAAATTGTCCTTGGAGATGGCAACCTGTGCTCAAAGAGATCGATTTGCTGAGAAGCCGATTGAAGAAATCCGAACAACTTGCGGCCAAATGGCGAAACTTGCAGACTATATTATTCAGGACATCGCCGATCCGATGATTTTACAACCCGCGAGTTTGGACTTGGCCACGCTGAAAAAAAGACCTGGCGATGACTTGGTAAATATCAAGATTTGCGCTAGCGAATCGCCGACAACGACAAGTTCCAAAAAAAGGATCTTTTTATAGCAAATGAAATGACAAATGAAAATTATGTACAATAACAATTCGGGTACATAAAATTTATCTCAAATGCTTATTCGGGTAAATAGAAATTAGAGTAAATAAAAATGAAGATTATTAAAAATTATGATCAATGGTTTTTAGGTAAATCTATTTTCGGTTGAATGAAATTTATGTCAATTGAAATTTGGGGAATATTCATTTCTAGTTTCATTTCAATTTCAAACTTCAAAATTAAATTTCCTCATTTTACTCGATAAGTTTTAGAATTAGGTGTCTTTTCACTCTGTACGCGTAGTCTTGATCGAAGTAGAATTCTGCGTATAGAACGAAAAAACATTTACTTTTAATATTTGTTAAGTATGTAAAACGTAGAGATCGAATTTTGAGATTATAACTGAAAAATGAACACATAGTTATAATTATTTTAATCACCGAAAGTAGAAACATGAACTGTGGAGAAGAAATTTTAAAATTCCGTTAGCAGACGATAAAACTGATAGCCGTTTCCTTTTTCGATAAGCCTAGAGTGATAAAAGTACAAAAGACGAGAGTGTGTCAGTTTTCATCCCGACGTTGGTTCCTTCTCTTCATTAGTAACGAAATATTTCTTTCAGGGTTTCAACATCCTCCCGTCCTTTCATGGAGCCCATCAAATTCACGAAATTAAATTTGGATCGGCTGCGCACCAGTGTGGAAAAATGGAAGAGGGCGACGAAATTGTCCAGGTATTTGAATTTCTATGTCTTCATTATTTTCGCTTCTCCAATTCTTTCGATTTCTTAATTCTTTCGTTTCCTATCGTTTTTTCCTTTCTAGGTAAACTACCAGACAGTCGTCGGCTGGGAGCGAAAGAACGTCCTCGAATTATTCCGCGAGAGTCCAGTCGAAGTTCTCCTGACTCTAAAACGCAGACCTCGCCACACGAAAGTCTACGGACAAATTTACATCAAGCCTTACCGTCTTCCGAGCAACAAAAAGACGCCTTACACTTCCCGCTGGCATCACAATCTTCCGTCTCCTCGTCCTGAGCTGCTGACGATCCCCGATTTTACAATGCCGCTTCCGCGAAACACGCCAAAGAACAATTCTCTAAATCGTCCCGAACCGGCGATGATCGACACAGTCGATATGCTCGATAATTTGCCAACAGACAGTAGCGATTCCGATTCGGAAATCGAGCCTCCTTCCTCAGTGAGACTTTATCTCGCGAAACCTAGAAATACGGTTCAGAGAAGAGCGACAATCACCGGGGCGAGTCCTACGACAAAACACGGGATCGACATCGAGCGCTTTTGGCGGGAATTGAAACAGGAACACAGCACCAGTTTTCAATTGAGAGACAAAGCCGCTTCCTGTGCTCATGGCCTCAACAATGTTCAGTCGAATCTTCGGCCTCAAACTTGTCTCGGGATCGAACAGAGGAAGAAGAGGCACAGCAGAATTGAGGAGAAGAAGGTTCAGTTTCAGGAGGAAAAGGAAAAAGAGAAGGAAGAGAAAGATATTGAAAAAGAGGGTGAAAAGGAGATCAGAAAGTCGGGTAAGGAAGATTGTGATAACAAAGTGCCTTTGGATAAAACTAATGTAGACCCTGAACCCGATTCTGACTTCAAAACCAATTTAGACGTGCATCGAAGGGGAAGACTCGACAAAAGCCACAGCACTCCAGCCTACGACTTGAATTCCGAAGAGAGCTTTGATCAGAAATTCGACTCCTCTAGCTTGAAGATCGAGGAAGAAAATATCGCGAAGTTTCGAGACTCTGGCGAGGTGAAAATTGTCGTTGGAAGCGTCGTCAAAAAGATCCACGACATCGAGAAGCACTTGATGCAGTCCAGCGAGAAAATCTACTCGCCGAAAGTGCCCGGAAAAAAGAGTCTGAAGGGCGACACGAGTACTTCGAGCGAAGATTCGTTTTCGAAAGAGAAGGAAAGTGTTTCGAGTGAGAAAGAAAATTCCTTGAGTGAGAAAGGAAATTCCCTGATTGAGAAAGGAAATTCCTTGAGTGAGAAAGAAAATCCCACAAGTAGCGAAGATAAATCAGAAGAAAGCACTTGCGTTGAAGAGGATAAAAAGTCGGTGAAGATTGATATTGAAAGCGTCGAGGCAACTGAAACTAAAACAGAAGCAAGTGATCTGAAAGAAGCGAAGGATCCGACTGAAACAAAGGAATTTTCTCCAGATTTACTCCAGACCAAGAAGAAATCGCCTGAAGTAAAACCGAGACTAGTTCCACCCGAACCGCCACCTAGAAAGTATTTTTCAAAGCCTGCAGCTCTAAATTTGAGCCCAAGTTCCCAGCCCCAAGAAAGGCCCAAAGTTCCCGAAAGGCAGAGTCTTAAAAAGGAGGAAGCTCCCAAGAAGGAAGAAATTTTAGACAGGAGAAGAAGCGGTTTCGAAACTTATTCTGACTTCGCAGACAAGTCGAACGAGTTCATCGACGACGATCTGCGGCTCGATGCTTACGGCTACACCCAAATTTACGATTCTTATTCCAAAGACGAGAAACTTTTCCACGAGAGGTATGAGCCTTTTGCGGAAAAGTTCTCCCTGTTGAGCGAGAGAGATAGAATTGTGGAAAGGCCGGATATTCTGGATTCCACGGACGGTGTTGGTTGTTCGAAGCAGACTTTGGAGAAGCCTAGAACTTTAGAAAAAGATCGAGGGGTTGTGAACAGAGCGATGATGGTAGCAAGAAGTATTGGACTTCATTCAAGAACTCTAGGAAGTCCGAAAAGCTCAAGAAAGAGGAACATGGCTTTGGCGAAAAGGAGACACGTTTCGGTGAAGGAAATAAGTCCTGGAGATTTGGACGGATATTTAACTTATCGATCGAGAGGAGCGGGAGGCGCTTGGGCGAAAGCTTGGTTTGTTCTGAAGGGAAATTCGCTTTTCCGGTTCAAAAACCAGGAAAGCACGAAAGCGGATTGCTTGATTTCTTTGACAGGATTTACAGCCTCGCAAGCTTCGGAGGTAAAATCTAGAAAGTACGCTTTCAAGATTTACCACACTGGAACGGTTTTTTATTTCGCGGCTGATACTGAGGATTCGCTGATGACCTGGCTCGACGCTGTGAGCAGAACAACTTTAGGGGCTGATACGGTCGACAGGACTAGCGGATTATTCAGTGAAACTGACGAGAGTGACGTGGAAACAAAAGGGAAGAAAATTCCTGAGGGAAAGGAGAAGGAGAAAGGGTTCGGGTCCTTGAAGAAAAGTGGGAAGAAGGAGAATTTTAAGGAGCAGACTCTACCGGCCGGAGCGAGTTTGGACCGCAAGTACTTGAAGTTTTTAGGAAAGAGTCAGAATGTTCCGGTCCCGACTGCCCAGTTCAGAAGTTATCGGAGAGTTCTGCCTAATTCTACGCCTAATAAGTAAGAAAAAGTATCTCGGAATTCGAATTTCACGGCAAAATTTTCTCAACCTTTTTTTATTTCTTTTCAGGAAGCAAGATTCGGTCCCGCATTCACAGGAATTGCCAGTTACGGTTGCTGGGAGTACTTTTTACGGATTGAATGCCTCGAGGAGTGCAAATGACGTGCCGAGTAGTAGCCAAGATATGGGAGACTATCGCCGCACTTCCGATAGGTAAATATCGATATTAAATATTGTTTTTGAATTTTTGCTGATACAAAAATTTACAGATTTCCAAGAACTCGAAGAAACGACGAACTCCAGGGCTTCATTACTCTCGAGGAATTCATGCTGGCTCGTCAGGACGAAGACCATCAACGAGGAACTCCATCTCCACGTTTCACTCCCTTAACGAGCGATCATGTCCACATCCAACATCGAACGTTTGACAATCTCGAAAGCGCGCGAATGCGATTTGTCCGGGATATTCCGAACAACAACGGCGTGATCTACGGCTTTCCGAAAAATTATGACGAAAGTTCTTCCACGAGCGGAAGTTCCTATGGAATGCAGACTCCGACGCACACTTTTGAACGCCGAACGAGTGAGAGATCTAGTAGAGAAACTAGGAATTCGATTGAAGCTAAAACTTCGACTCCGAGAACTTTGAACTGTATGAGGAAAAAGAAGTCTTCAGATGGCGCTTATTACGATAGCAGGCAAGAAAATAGAAGCGCGGAACAGCAAACCAGGTCGATTTCTCCCAGGAGAGGAGCTCATGGTCAAATTAATCCCGCGGATTACGGTTGCGAATATATTGGGACTGAATTTAGAGCGGAGAGGAATAACTTTACGGAAATGGGATTCAGTCAGAGGAGGATTGCTAAAAATGATGGTGAGTTTGATCTGAAAAGATTGCGATATCGAATTTAAATACTCTATTTTTAACAGGCCTTAATTTTATTTTTCTTCATCCCCTAGCCGAAAGTACGTCTTCCCGGCGGCCGCATTTCTGTCCGGGAACAGTGGCTTTTGTGGCCTGTTAGAGTTAACGCGAGCTCTGATTGGCTGCAAGATTTTTGTGGCTCGTTGACATAGCAACGTTCAGTATGAAAAAAAAACGCGTCGGTGTATTTATCGTCAAAACTGATCTGCGATTTTTGTGCATAAAAAGACGGCACAAAACCTCAAAAACGAACGACTCCTCATCTAAAGTTTCTTGTTGAATATGTTTGATTATTTTTTATATGAGTTTTTGATACCCGCCCCGACCAGCAAAACCTCGGCTTCGCCTCGTCTTTGCAAATATCGGACGAGCGACCGAATCCCATACATCCGGGAGGGCGCGCTGATGCAGGCCACAAAAGAAAAATCATAGATATAGATATAACCGAGCACGAGCTAACAGCCGACAACGCATTTTATTAATTAACATGAATTATTAAACGTAATTTCGATTTTTGAAATCTCTATACATACTGTACATCTTTTATACGATATTTATAATCGCCATTTTGAGTCTGCTACAAAAAACTCTAAGATCGCAGTTTATAGGCCCTTTGAAAAAAAATGTACCTAGAATTGGTTAAAGCTAACAAAATTGACAAAATTTATTTGCGACATTTAAAAATTGTATTTTTATTTTTAAAGTTTACTCTGGCTCGAGTGGAGATTTGGCATGTCACGCCTCCTCGGACACCCTCCAAGTTCCAAAAGCTACCGTGAGTCGAAATGGCAGTTTCAATTTAGCGGATTGCCGACGCGACAGAAATCACGATAAGAAGTTGAGCAGATTCGACAGAAACAGGTTGAAACACGTGGCTCAGTATCAACCTCCTCCAATTCCAAATTCACCTTTCGAGCAGGATGGAATGAAAGCTGCTTTTGAGATGCATCTTGATAAGGGTGAAGACGTCCAGAAGAGGAACAAGTTGAAGAATTTCTTCACCAACAGGAGCCCGCAGAAACCAAGCGTACTTGAAATCCCGAAGGAGCCTCAAAAAACTCTCCTTGGTTAGTCTACTTATCATTTTTTAGGGAAGAATTTTTATAAAAAGATGTATTAATATATATTTTTTTAAATTTTCTTTGCAGGTTCCCCAAGACTTCACCGTGCCCTCTTCAGAGACAAAGCCGCCACCCAGCCGAAGATGAAGAGATCCGGAAGCCAGAGTCCCGGAGATAGCGGAATCAGCCAATCTTTAAGTTCGAGTAGCGCGAGCCAATCACAAACGTTGAGTCAGAGTTTTAGTTCTGTGAGTTCTGCAAGTGATTGGAGTCCAGAAGCTGTCGCGACTCACGGATCGAAGGTGTGTCTTCCTTTTTTTTTTCTTCTTTTATTTTGAACTTTCTTTCTCTATCTATTTTTATTTAAATTTCAGTGTTCAACGGGCCCTGGAGGATGTCAAAAACGTTCGTCGAACTCCAGGAACTTCACATCACCCCCAACACTGCCTTATATTCCACCACCAACTTCTCCACCTCCTGATTATCCGGGCCTGGAATACCCGCCAGTTTTCGAACCTGGGACCTATTCGCTTTCAGACGCTTCTCTTCTCCGTAATCGTACCAACAGTAAAAACAGTTGAACCTTTTTTTTTTCTTGCCCTCGGAATTTTAGTCTCACTTTCTCTGACTGAAAAATTCACTTTAGCGGTTTAATCTCAATCAGAAAATTTAATAATGAAATATTTTTAATCATAAGTAATGAATTTTAGAGATTGTTGACATTTGTATAAATCGAAGATAATCACACAAAAATTTATTATCTACGTCCGCCTTTTTAGGTGGGAAAACACAGTAACCGTCCATTTCTGTGCCTGTACAAAAAATCGACATTGCGATTTCGCGATGTATTCGATTTTGCGATTGATTGATTGTTCGATTTCTCGATAGTTCGATTTGTTCGATTTTTTCGATTGTTCGACTGTGAATCGAAGATCTTGTAACCAAATGATATTTATTTGTAGGCGATATACGATCGTTATATTTAACGAATAATAATTAACGGATAATAAATAAATTAATTAAAAAATACTAGGCGCGATTTACAGGGTAGAAGGTTCAAAATATAGGCAGAGTCGCCTTGGAGATTAAAAAAGCGGATTTCGATTTTCGATGTTAACCACTCAAGTTTTTAAGCATAAAAAGCGAGGATGTGATACTCTTTATGAAGTCGTGCTCAAGTCACAAACGAAATTTGCTCTTTAGAATATTTAGGAAATTTGCTCTTTAACTTTTAAAAATGTTCGATTTTTTAGAATCAAAAATTCGGATTCTAAATTTTGGGCAAATATCTTTAATGGAATATAAATCTTTGCCTCGGGAATGAAATCGGTTTATAATTCGAGGCACTTTAAAATCTAAAGAAGAAGACTGCTGAATAAAAAAAAAATTATTAGAATTAATTAAGTAATTGATTAATTAAATTAATGATTAATAAAATTCGAAAGACTGGAAAGACTCCGCTTGCTAATTTTGAAGACGACTCTCGTCGCGCGAATTGTTATCTAGTATTACTATTTTTATATCAAATCTCCTTCGAAAGAATAGGAAAAAATGACTATAAATAACTAATAATAAAATGTCTAAGACTTTTTTAATATCGACTTCTTGGTCTTCCATTATCGAATCGCACAGATTCAGTAAAAATTGAAAGCAATATTTTTAAAAGTTTTACGAGTTAACGCACGATTTTAGAATATAGTTTAAATTTATAAATATTGTCAATTTTATTATATAAATCAATGAAATATTCTCAATGGCTTTCGGATAATCTTGTTCATCGCTTGTTGTAGGTTTTAAAGTTTTATATAATATATTAAATCTCTAGACATATGAAAATTGTAAATGAAAGTTTAGAAATGCTTTTTTAAGCGCACCTATAGAGGAATTAAGATACAAAGTGCACTTTTATATAAAGCCTTTATGATAATATTTAAAATCTCATTAATCGAGAATTTTTATACCAAGCCTTCGCGACAATTAGAATAATTTCTTTGCGATTTGTAAATAGTATTAGAAAAAAAATCAACGCACGTTTTTTTTAGTATTGTTGAACTTTGTGCCAGAATATTTTAGATTATTTACTATTTTTAGTGAAATATTGCGACGAGTTCAGTTACGAATAAAAATAATTATTGCAATTTAGTTGCTCTTTGAACTTCCATTTAAAAATCGTAAGGCCTTTTCTAGATTCCGGCGAGATAAATTCGGATCGAATTTAACTGATAAGGAAATTAATTGAAGGAAACTCGACCTTGAAATTGTTTCTGTTTACAGTTTTTCATCCTCGAGGCTGTCGAACCGTTAATTCGTCAAGCCTCAGTAGCTTTTGGTCCTCTATTCGTGTCAGCTAATAATTTATTCGCTTTATTCGATTTTTAGTGAAACTCGAGTTATTGGAATTAAATTTAATTTAATTTCTGCGATGTCTGGATTGTTAAATGGGCCTTTTTGCCAAATCGCTGGAGCGGCCTTGGAGACAGTTTGTGACCACGTGCCTTTGGGAAAAGTTGGATTTAAAGCTCTCAAAGCTGTGAAGAAGGGCGTCATCAATTCTCAAAAATTGTCAGAGGAAGAGAAAATTCGAATAAAATATGAAACGATCGGAGCTCATATCGAAGGCGCCTGCAAAATTTTGAGACCCGCGATGGAACTCAAAAATATTTTGGTCCCTGAGAGCAAATCCGCTGATCGTGCAAAGTCTGGTGAGATATTTAAAAAAATATTTTTCTTTACCATTTTTTTTTTGTTCTTACCTCAAAATTCAAATTCCTCATTTTACTCAAAAGATATTATAATTGGATATATTTTCGCTCTGTACGCATATTTCTATTCCAAAAAAGGATATAGATATAGACCAAAAAAATATCTAATTGTAATATTTATTTAGTAAAATACAGAATTCGAAATTTTTTTTTTTTTTTAATAATTATTGATTGATTTTAAAATTTTTTCAGGAGAGAATTCGTCAGCTTCTCTGCATTATTTCACTCCACAGAAACCTGGGAATCAATGTCGTTGTGCTGAGGGAATTTGCCCGAAAGATTTGCCAAAAGGAACTCAATTCGATCAACAAAAAGTGAGAAAAATCATAAAATGTTTTTTGTTATTTAATTGTCTTTTGAAATAATTGTGACCAATTCTAACTTCCTATTTTTTCTTAATTTTCTGAATTTTTTTTTCAGGGATTTGCAGCGAAGCCGGAAAAGGAAAATTTAAAATATTCGAAAGATGCTGGGTCGCTGAAAAAGGAACGAAAACTAAGCTACGATTCGGGTTCAGATTCGGATTTGGACCTAAAATCAAAGAACAACGCTTCTTGGAAAAAATGCGATGCCTGCGGAGCGGTTTCAAAAATTTTGATTCGTACAACCTGCGACCATGCAATTTGTCAAAAATGTGTCAAAAGTGGCACAGACTGTCAAAAATGCCTAAATTCTGACAAGAAAATTAACGGGGAACCAAAACAAAAATTATATCCTCAACTTTTTGATACGGACTAAAGATATTTGAGAACTTCGTTCTAGTTTTGTAAAAACTGAACTCTGACTTTCTTATTTTTACTATCGCGACTGGAAATATTTATTTGTACTCAGTTTTTTAATTTTTGGAGAATCCTCAGATTTTTTTGTATTTTTTGGGTCAATAAACGTTTGTTTTGGAATCTGTAGAAAAAATAGTTATTTTTTAGTATTAGCTATAAATTTAATTAAGTCTGGGATGAAATAGAATTTATTTAAATTAAAAATAGAGCGTTCAGATAATTCTGGACAGATTCTGTTGCCATGGAAATAAACATAGCAACGAAATAGAACGAATCTCTAAAGATACTAGAAATCGAATTTTTAACTTTTTCTGAGTTTTGACAAGTAAACCTAAAAGATTTCGATATTTGTGAAAAAAATATTGGAAAAATGTGGTGGGGATTTAGTCCTCCTTTGGATTTACAAGAAGAAGTAAAAGAAGAGTCGGATTCCTTGGAATTTTTAATTGTGGGTCAAGCAGATGCGAGACATTTAGTTAAAACAATTTCTTCTTCTTATAAACATCCAAAAAGAAAATTAAAATTCCATGTGGTTGAACCTATTTTGGAACAAGTCAACAGATCGATTCTTTTACTCAGCACTTGTTTGGAAAAAGATTTAGGTAATATATTTAGTTTAATGAAAAAATGGCTTTAATAATTAATTTTAATACAGTATATAATATTTTTATTTGCTCCATATTTATTTATTGAAAAACTTAAAATTTTGATAAATTCAAGGATTGCAGGAGGCGATTCGATATTATTTAGAAATTTTGGGAAACACACTTTTGAGACCAGCGACTGCAAAATTTTTGGCTCAAAGGGCCAGACGATTGGCTGATATTCCAACGAAAAGTATCGAGTGTCCTTGGATAAATTTGGAATTATTTAAACATAGGGAAAGAGATCGAATCGAGTCGATTTTTAAGTAAGATTTTTATTATAATTTTCCTTAAGGCTTGAAATTGAAATTTTTAAATTTAATTTGAAAATATTAAATAAATATTTACAAACTTCGATTTGTATTTAAAGAAAAATAATTTAAATAGAATTAAACATTTTTTTGAAGATTTTGGGACCGTGCAATTTGTGATGGACTTCCAATCACTGAATACTGGGATCGAAGGATTCGAAAATCGCTTGAAACTCGTTATGATTATCGAGAAGGCGCCTACGACTGGGATTTTCATATGGTTCTAAAACCCAGAAATGCTCCTAATTTAACTCAGCAAGAATACAAGTAAAACAAAAAATTTAATTAATTTTATTTAAAAGAATTAAAATAAGGGTGTTGGATTTAAGTTCTAATTTCAAACTTCTATCTCCTCATTTTACTCAACAAATATTATAATTAAATATATTTTCGCTCTGTACTCATATTTCTATTTAAAAATTGAATAGTGATACAGAGCGATAAAATATATAATTATAATATTTGTTGAGTAAAATGAAGAAATCGAATTTTTTTGTTACAAATTGGATCCAACACTCTTAAATTGAAAACTTGAAATAAAAATTAAAATAACTTTAGATTCTGGAGAGAAAATGGAATCGCATTTACGTGGATAGAAGGTGAACCAATTAGAAGTAATCCAACTTTAATCAGCAATGTAATTCCAGAAGGAAAAGGATTTCTTCATTATGCTTATTTAGGAGATATAAAAAGTGGGCCATTTTTTACTTGGGCCTTGGATGAAGACTGCAAAAACAAGTTAAAAAAATAATTTAATTTAATAATTAATAATCTATAAATAAATTTGTATTTTTATTATATTGAATTATTTTATAATGAATTTAATTTTTAGAAAATTGAGATCGACAGACGTGGCTGAAAAAGAAGTGATGAGAGCGATTTTCGAAATTCGAAACAGTGAGCCAATATGTGAAGAAATGTTTGCAGCACACAGAGATTCTTCAATTTTGAACGGCACAATAGTCATAGAAATGCCTTCAAGTGAAATTGAACAAGAATCTTGGACTGGAGATAAATTTAGAAGAGAGAAAGTCGATTTAAATTGGGTTAATATTCCTGAAATTGAAGTAAGCTTTCAAATTTGAAAAAAAATCTCACTAGAAAAATAAATTATTTAATTAAATGAAATAATTATAAAATCGTCTTTTCAGATTATTTTTCATCCAATCTCAAATTTGGATCGCTACAAAGAAAAGGATCAATACCGTGAAAAATTCTCCCTAATTTTTCTCTCTCACAACATGACGAAACAAATTCCAAATCTCGTCCCCTTATTAAAAAAGGATTCACCCTTTCTCATCGAATCTCGAAAATTTTTAGCAGAACTACGAAAAGAGAATCTGGAAGAATTTTCTGCAGAGTTGATAAAAATCGCTAAAGAAAATGGACTAAGGAATTTAAACGATTTTGATTCTGGAAAACAGACAATTGCCAGATTTTGCAAAATTTGAGCACTATTTACTTTTTAAAATATTAACTGTATTGAATAATGAAGTATAATATTTGGATAAATAATATCCGAATATTTTTATTATTTATCCAAGTATTTTTGAGATTAAGAGTAAAATTAAAAATACGTATTTGTACAAAACGTGTAACTTATTATTAGAATGAATTTTTTTTTAACTGACGAAAGGCGTTGATTATAATAAAATTTTTTTAAAGAAAACTTATAATTAATATATTCAAATTTGCTTAATTTAGTAATTTAATAATTAATTTTAATTTTAAAAATTTTTAACTATATTTTAATGATACCGTTTCTTTAAATACTAACATTATATTACTGGCAGGAATACCCACTTGTTCAAACACAGAAATTTTTGTACTAAAGTCCAATTCTAGAACCATTTCTGAATATTGTAATCAGAAACAGTTCTTCCATCTTCTAATAGTTTTCCAGCGAAGGTTAAACGTTGCTGATCTGGAGGAATTCCTTCTTTACCCTGGATTAAATACTGAAAAAATAAAACGTTATGAAACCACATGCATAAAAGGGCCAACTTTCAGAGGGGATTGAAGAAAATAGTATATTGTGTATCAAGGGCGGGAATAAGACGATTTTCGATAAGTGAGAAGTTTTCGCAAGTCATGGTTTCCGTCTAAGGTTCACACGATACTTTTTGTCCTACCCTCTCTTGAAAGTTGGCGTTTTTAAAGGCTGTAAAGCCTTTAAAATTATGATTTAATTTAGGTATACTTAAAATAAAAAGAAAACAATTAACAAAATAATACAAAATTGAGAACAATTAATTATTCCTGCCTTGACGGAATGAAATGAATTTTAAACGGATTTCGATTTGGAAATAATTCTTATTCCGCGGAGTACAAATAGAATTTCAGTACAATGTAAATCTAGTGGGGAAATTTGAGTAGGGCCAACTACCTATTAAATGGGTGTGCAATCCCAAAATAAGTATAAGTCAGTCGACTTATACTGATTCAAATTACCCTTCAGTCTCGACAGCCTCCTTCCACCTTATTTTCAAAATTCAATCCAAAAACTCTCGTCGGGATCAGGTTTTTTAAAGCCGTTGTTGTTTAGTATACTGAAACCAAAAACAGAAAATATTTTAGAGAAATTGAAAATAATAAAATTAAATTCATTTCAGATGGAAAAACTAGCCCTGCACTTTGCTTTG
>JAUESH010000002.1:32987-47651 GCA_032275165.1 Synergus magnus | reverse complement strand
AATAAAAATTACTTAAATACATATTCAAGTGAGCACTAAAAGATATTTTTTATTTACAGAATATACATTTAATTAATTTTTATTTTTATCAAGATTCATTAATTTCAATCTAATGGACATTTTTATTAGTTAAAATTCTATTATTTATAATAAACAGTAAAAATAATATTTTTTAGCATTTTAAACTGCGCGCGAATAGAACCAATCAGATATCGAGCGCGACGCATGCGCAGTTGAGTAAAGGGCACGAATTGGGAACACTGGTCGATAGCGCTTAAACAATCGAAGAGCTATTGTGCTACTCTGCGGGGTTCGGACGAATACGACAAACACTATTGTGTCAAATTTTGCCATATTTTTATTCTAGAAAAATTTTGTACTTTAATTTAACTTTACTTTAATTTAACTTTACGCAATTTTACACGGTTTCCTGTTGAAAAAAAAATTACGTGATATTTGCTAAAACCCCCCCTCTCCCCCAAGTGAGATTTAGAAAGATTTTACTTGACCCCCCCCCTGAACATCTCACGTAATTAATGGACGCCCCCTTACTGGCAAACCTTACGCTCTTCAGCTGAATCGTTTGACAGAAAAAATTTAAAAAGAGAGACCTTATTCCGAACATGGGCACCGACCAGTGATTTTACAGCATGACAACGCTAAGCCACATAAGAGTTCCATAGTCTGTAAAACTATAAACGAATTACAATGGGAAATTTTATCACATCCGGCGTACTCACCAGACCTTGCCCCAAGCGATTATCACCTTTTTCGTTCCTTCCAAAATAGCCTAGCAGAAAAGCAATTACACAATGAAGCTGAAGTGCAAAAAATGGTATGTGAATTTATTGAATCGAAAAACCAAGCCTTCTTTCGCCATGCTATTCACCAGTTACCAGAGCTTTGGCAAAGTGTAGTAGAATCTAATGGTGACTATATTGATTAAATTTGTATTGTTATTATTTCTTGTTCTGTTATTTCTTTTTTAATTATACTACTTTTCGACAACATTGTCTGTCAATTTCCATTCTTACAGCTACCATGTTTGTTGTGGCGCCGCAGCGCCCCTTTTGGCGCGGTGGATTTTTTCATTCCCAATACGCCCCACGCATGCGTGTCTGCCGGCCCTGGCTTATGTGATACTTTACTGGGATTTTTACAAAATATTCCACGTGTTAGGTTAGCCGTGGGGTTTAGTTGTTAGGGATAAGTTACGTTCGATCATGCGTTAGAGATCGTGTTAGGTATTTCGAATCCCGGTCGCCGCAAAATTTCTTTCCGCTTTTTCATAGCGTAAAAAGCGTGCGATAATATAAATAAATATAATTTAAGTATAAATAATCTCAACATAATTTTAAAATGAGTTAAAACAGTACATTAAATTTTATATGTGACGTGCGCCGAAGAAAGGGAGCTTACTCTGAAAAGTGAGATTATTCAGGGCGAGCGTTCGAAGTCGATCCGACAGAAGCGACTTTTAGGAGAGAGGGAAAACTCACGAAATCTTCCCTCTCCACTTACCACTACATGTTCACGCGTCGTAGACGCATCGTAGACGCGGTTCACGGACGGGGTATAGATGAGACGCGGAGATGTAGTGGTGAGTGGTGGGAGGTGTTTCACGGGATCTCGAGCTCCCGAGCGGAAGCCCGATTTCTCGGGTACCTAACAACCCAATTATTAGCAATAATAACGCTCGGAAACATTTTTCGATAGTTTCATTAAGAAGAGGAACTCAAAAACTCAACAAAACAGTTTGTTTGCACAAATAGCAACAAAATTTTTGTTGTTCAAGCCAAACTGTTATCTCTGTGTTGGTGAGCCAGAGAGAGCAACTCTTTGACTACGTCCAGCAGCGTTGCCGGAGAAGGACAATGCAATGTTCCAGCGCATTCTAGCGACGGAACGAATTTTACCCAGACAAATTTTAAAATTTCCCGGATATTTTATAATTTTAAAATAAACTTAAATTTCAAAAAAGCATAGTTTTAAAAATTTTTAATTAAATAATTCTTATTTATTAATGTAAAATAAGTTGCAATTCTTTAACTAGATTGTACTTAATGTTTTTTATTGAATAATTTATATTTATTTACTATGTAAAATCTGCTACAATTATTATTTCAAACACTGGGTCAGAAAAGTCGAAGCGCTCTTTTAGGTCAGACACCAGTGTTATATAAAACTGACGGATGCTATCGTAGAAGAAATCCAAGTCTTTTTCAGGAACATTGCCACTTTTTACTAGTTCAGCAAGACTTTCAGTTGCAAGGACCCTCAGATACACATGTTTCTGATCGATGAACATATATTCGTTTTGATGATCGAGTTTGAAAATGTCAGAAACAGACTTTACATAATTTACTTCGAGGTAGTTGGTGCAAATATAGTTCGGACAAGTTTGGTGAGTTCGTGGTTGCAATCTATGTAATAATGGTCTTTCTGACTGAAACAGCAGATAAAAATCAGTCATAAGGCCCAAAGCATAGGAAATAAATTCTAGATAAATAATTTTGAATCTGTTTGACATTGTATTCACAATTTCTTCAGTCGTTTTCGATGGATCTAGTAAAACTGATGAAGCAAAATAAGCAAGTAAGGCTTGAAACTGCTTCAGAATCCTATCTACGCAATCTTTAAGGGAGAGCCAGCGTGTAGTGTTTACTACAAGAATTCTATAATTCCCAGTCTCAAAAAATTCCTGAAATTCTTTCAAATTCGCTCTTCTTATAGCGCTTCGACTAAAATGAGCCCCGATGTTTCGTACTAAATCCTCAACTGATCTTGGTAATTTCAAACAAGCTGCACAGACTGCAAGATTTGAAGAATGGCATGTACACTTAATGCACACGGCATTTAGCAAACATTCTAACAGCAATGAGACTACTGAATGATTGGCTCCAAACATTAAATTCGTCGTATCAAACGAAAAACTAACTAAGTTGTTAAGGGGTATTTGTCTTTGGTCTAATATCAACTTCAAGCAATCACATAATTACATAATTACAGAAAAGAAGCATCCGGGCGTTTTAAGAGTATCAAAAAGTTGATTTTTAAAATACTCTCCGAGGGTATTTTTCATTAAAGCAATTGATTTCGTCCTTCGCACTGCTAATTGTTTGGCAATTTATGAGTCTGGAAAGATGTCTTGGCATAATGGACTCAAAGCGTCCATCAGGCGAAAGGCTAAGTTGTTCGTGGCAAGAAGACCTGTTAATTTAATCTTCGCACGTCTAACGGACGTTTTTAACGATAAAAAACACAATTAAATACTAAATTTAAAGGGATTAATTTCAGATTTAATAACTTCGTCCGGAGAAATTTAAAAATACGTAATGTCAATTATGCTATTTAAAGCGATTAATTTAAGATTTAATCATTCATTTGGACATGTTTTTTCATTTCGTGATTATATATAATTCATTAATTTGTCAAAGTAACCTACATTTGAATAAAAGCAGCCTTATTCAAAAAATCCTCGAGGAAATCCTCGCGTGTTATTTACGGACGAGGAAAAGACGAGGAAATCCGCCAGGATTTTCAAATTCCACGAGGAAATCCTCGTGTCAGAGAATTAATCCTCGCAGAATTCCTCGAGAAATTTGAAAATCCTCGCGGATTTCTTCGTGTTTTTCTTCTCTGAAAATAACACGAGAATTTATTCAATAGGGAGGTAACCATATGAAATTATGGATAAAATCTTTCTTAAAATTTCATCGTGGAATAGTAATCAAAATTACGTAAAGACAATATAAACATTTATATAATCGTGTGATTATAAAATATACGTTAAAAACCTAACCTCTCATTTTTATTTATATGAATAGCGATTTTAAGAAATAACATTTTATTAAACTTACGTGTTCGGAAGGTGACTCAAGATTTAAATTTGATTTTTTAATAATAAATTTATCCATTTTTTTTTATTAAACTTTAATTTCGAAATTATTTTGCTGCTTTTTATGTCTTTGGGACAAGTTTCAACCGTCGAATCGAACCTAGAGAATCTCTAGGGAGAGTTGAATCACAGTGAGTCAACTTTTTGTGATTGGTAAGAGGAACCGGAATTTCCGCACCCTTAGCTGATTTATTAACCGAAATTTTTTTTGGGAGAAGGTATTCGTTTAGACGATGTAAATTGAAAATCTGACGAAACTTACCGTCTGGCTTTGGAACCAGAAATATCGGAGAAATAAACTCTGTTGTACACACAGAGTTTTCTGTTGCACCCAATTCCAATAAGTTTCACATTTCCACCGACATCTAATAAGATACTTTGATGGTGAATTTCCTTATGTTTTCGTTTGATAAAGGTACCGACAAAGGGAGCTCGGCTGCGGTTTCTGAACCGCTATCGGCTCGGCTGCGTCTCTTGAGCCGCTACAGGCTCGACAGCGGTTCCTGAGCCGTTACATACTCGGCTGCGGTTGTAACCCGCGAATGATTGCTGTTCACCTAAAATCTACAATATATAAAATAATAAACAAATCTGACCATAATATTACTCACAATTCACTTACAATAAAATTTGATACCTATAAATGTTAGGACCGACCAGACAGATGTCTTTCGCTGTATTTAGGGAAAATTTTATGTTTTTAAGATACTTAAACTCATCGTTGTCATCGTACGTATTGGCTGAATCCACGTGTATCCCCTTTTGGTCGCTGGAGGTTCAAATATAAAATGAGCTTTATGAAAAATAAATAACTTAAAAAAATTTTCGTCGCCATGCTGGATCGGCCATTTTGAATTTTGAAGTTTTTATTTTGATTTGGAATCAGCGACCGAAAAAACAACTAGAAAATGAGTTTTATAAAAAATAAATCATTTAAAAAAATTTTGGTCGCCATATTGGATCCGCCATTTTAAATTTTGAAGTTTTGATGATGGATTTGGAATCAGCGGCCCAAAAAACAACTAGAAATTGAGTCTAATGTCTCTTGGATAATTTTTTTACTTTTGGCCAAATTTGATGAGCTACTGTCCCACTGTGCATCATCCTGCTCAGTTTCTTGTTCAGGTGGATTAAAAAGAACGTTCAGAATTTCGCATTTCATAAAACTGGATATTTTCACTTTGACACAAAACTCCAATTAACAAAATTATTATCGCTTTGAACAATTGATCTATAGCGATAGCTATCACGTAAAAAACACGAAATTGATATTCGCTGCGAAACATGTGCATAACTTCATTAAAAACAAAAAATAGCAGCTAGTAGTAGCAAGTTTGAAATTTCAGTAATTAGCGAGAAGAATAATTCTTAAAAAACTTCAAAACGACGTGGTGCTTTGTGATACTTTTAAACGGAAAAATGTCTAGTATTGAAAACTTGAAAAATGTGCATCTAACTCTTCTTCCATTCATAATTAATCAAATATTACAAGTTATTTAGTACCTGCAGGTACTTTAAGATCGTTTTTAATGAATTTTAAAAAATTTAAACATTGAAATTCGTACCAATGTGGAGATGTTAATCATTTTTTTTGCAAACTTTTGATCCGAAGATCCGTAAAGGACGCCAAATGCAAAGTCGGAGCTTCAGCTTCGTGTTCAGCTCCGAAACGCAACCACAGGACCAAACAACTCTCATGCGAAATCGCAGCCTCAGTCTCGTGTTCAGCTCCGAAATGCAAAACACACGACTTCTCCAATTCCAAAGCACCACAAGTCCACACATACACAGAACAATGAAATAAATTACGACGATTACAATTTGGAGTTTAGCTCCGTACATAAAATCACTATGCAAGGCGTTCTCAGACGAACAAGCCCAGCTCAACGCTAGCGTGGCCGATGTCTGGCAGTATTGCGAAGCATGCCGAAAATTTACGGAAATCGCCGAGTAATAGAACATCTATCTAAAGAGCGTAAAACGCTTGAACAATTATAGGCTAACTGCGGTCTGAAATGTTTCGTTTTATGTACAGAATTTTTAGTAAAATATATTTTAACATTTTCGTGCTTCTTATTGAATTCGTTAAATGTTTTTTTTTTTAATTTTGACTCCAAATTCGGAATCAGCACTCTCGAAAATCCCTAGATACCACGTTTTAAGTAGATCCAAGAATTCTTTAAAATACTCGTCCGCCATGGATCCGCTATTTTTTTTTTTTTTGAACTTATGACTTCTGATTCGGAATCGGCGCCCTCAAAAATCATATATAAGTGTCCTTGGAATTCATTGTTGTAAATTTTGATGTGTTTTCTGACTTTTGGTCACGGAACTGGGTCTCCTGGTCCACTGTGCATTAGCTCTACCCACTTTCGGCATGATAAATGAAGCTTCTTTCTGCCCTATAATAATAATACGAGTAACTAGTAGAGAAAGATTCAAATGACTACTTTTGGATACAACTAAAGGTGGACTAGGTTTTAACAGGAAAGACCCCTATGATCGATTTATGCGGACGTCATTAATAACTATACTAGATGCTCCTCTTCTTTAAGGGCCAAGCCCTTAACCCCTAGCCCTTAAACCTAGAATCCGTCGAATAAAAATTATGAAAAAATTCAGGAATGATCGTTTTCTGACCGATTTTTGCAATACATTTTTTTTTAATTTTTATAATTTTCTCGGTTTCTATTCAGTATACGGTAACTTATAACCACCTTAAGAGATGTGAAATAGTTCACTATGATCTAATCGAAGTATTTATTTTGCGG
Source organism: Synergus magnus (assembly GCA_032275165.1). Classification (NCBI taxonomy): domain Eukaryota; kingdom Metazoa; phylum Arthropoda; class Insecta; order Hymenoptera; family Cynipidae; genus Synergus; species Synergus magnus. Next base: position 40,982 of record JAUESH010000002.1, on the reverse strand, counting down.
AATTCTAAGCTTGTTACATGAAAATCAAGAAAATCGAAAATAGTGAACGTTGCTCAGCTGCAACAGTGGCTGCTAAAGAGTTAATGCATCATTAACAATACTGAGGCCCTGCCCTGCTGGAAGTAAAAAGATAGAAAGAGTTATAAATTTGGAGATAAGCATTTATTTTGCATCCCCAAAACGCTATCTCTTTCTATCCACCATTTTATCCCCGTGTCCGGTGATATCTATCTCTTTCTATCCCTCAGTCTATCCCTGTGTCTGGCAATATCTATCTTTTCCTATGCCTCAGTCTATCCCTGTTTCTAGTAATATCTATCTCCATTCTATCTCTTAGTCTACCTCTGCAAAAATATTTGATTCCTTTCTATCCCAAAATCTATCTCCTTTGCTAGAAATTAGTATCTCTTTTTATCCCTAAAGCTATCTCTCCTTTATTAACTTATTAATTTTCATATTTTAAACATGCACAATAATTTTATAACTGTAATATTTTGTAATACATATTATTGTAATCATACCACTAACGTATATAACACTGAAAAATTCGCATCTATAGGGATGCAAACCCGCGCGCTTCGAGTTCGCTGTCCAACGCTTAGTAGTCCATTGAGCTAACGAAGGACTTAGGAATTATGATGTAGAAACCAATATAACTCATCCGAAAAAGCTCTATCACAGTCTATCTCTTATTTATTCAACTCTATATTTTTCAATCTCTTTGTTAATATCTACAACCTATATCTTCAATTTCCTCATTTATCTTTCGTCTATCCACCTCTGCCTTTTTAAATTTCTTTGTCAGTCGTTATAATCACTGACCTATCTCTTTTAATCTCCTTATTCTATCCCAGTCTATCTCTCATCTAAGCATGTCTACCTCTTTCAATCTCTTTGTCGGTATAATCACTAACCTATCTATTTCAGTCCCCTCTTTCCTCTATCTTATTCTATTCCTTGTTAGTTACTTCTATCCACTTAATATTTCCTTGCGGCAATATGGTTCCACTGCTTTAGCTTTTAATTCGCTCTTCTCTATCTCATAGATGTATTTTATTTATTCATTTAAGAATAAATTGGGAGAATATATATGACTAAGGTCACGCTTCCAATATGCCTTTAATTAATTGCAAACAACTACTTTTTTAAAAGGTAATAATTGAACCGAAAAGATATAAACAAGGATGGATTTGAATAGAAAAGAGTTAAGCTGAGACAGAGAAGAAGACATTCAAAAAGATAGGCTTAGAAATAGGCTGGGTAGAAATCAGGGGATTGAAATAGATAGCAGTAAATTTCGATTGACGAGGACATAGAAAGAGGTAGATGAGGATAGGCGAGAGATTGAAAGGGATAGAAAAGTGGATATTAAAAGAGATAGGAGCGAATTTTGATTGACAGGAAGATAGAAAGGTATAGACGAGAAGAGGAGAGAGATAGGTAGGAATATAGATGAGGGGATTGAAAGAGATAGGAGCGAATTTAGATTAATAAAGAGATAGAAAAAGATAGTCGAGTATAGGTGAGAGATAGGAGATATAGAAGTGAGGATTGAAAGAGATAAGAGCAATTTTGATTGACAAGGAGATAGAAAGGTGTAAACGAGAATAGGCGAAAGATAGGAAGGAATATAGAAGTGGGGATTGAAAGAGATAGGAGTGAGTTGAAATTATAAAGGTGATAGAAAGGGATAGACAAGAATTGGTGAGAAATAGGAAGGAATAGTGAAGTGGCGATTAAAAGAGGTAGGAGCAAATTGCGATTGACAAGGAGATAAAAAGAGATAGACAGAAATAGGCGTGAAATGGAAAGGGAAAGAGAAGTGTCGATTGAAAGAGATAGGCGTAGATGTGGATTTAAATGGTGATAGAAAGGGATAGAGAACTGGAGATTGAAAGAGATAGAATCGAATTGAGATTGCCAAGGAGATAGAAAGCGATAGACAGAAATATACAGAGATAGAAAGTGATAGAGAAATGGGGATTGAAAGAGGTAGGAGAGAACGGTGATTGAGAAGGAGATAGAAAGAGATAGATGGGGATGGACAAGAGATAGAAAGAGATAGAGAAGTGGGGATTGAAAGAGATAGATGTTGATGTGGATTGAGATGGAGATAAAAAGAGATGGACAGAGATAGACAAGAGATAGAAAGGGATAGAAAAGAAGAGAATCAAAGAGATAGTTGTAGATGTGGATTGATATGTAGATAGAAAGAGATAGACGGGGATAGGCGGGAAATTATTAGTCTTACAATTAGTTAGGTTCATGAGGGTCGCATTCATCTTTTTCAATTTATTAGATCAGTGTTGTCGAACCTCGGCCCAATATGGAGAAATTTTTTGATTCCTCTATTTCGTTTCCCCAGCGGCCTTTCGGCATTTTCAGCGAATATTGATTTGACTTTCTGTACTTTGCATTAGAGGCAGGGAATTGATGTTTAACATCTACCAATTTTAGGTTAACATTATTTTATTGGCCTTTACCTATGAAAATATTGGTTTGGTACATTTAAATATGGAAAATAAGGAAGATATAACTTTTATTCATTAATTTGTTTATATCAATTTACATTTTCGTTTAATTAAAGTAATACTGCTGGACATCATTTTATAAAAGATTGTTTGCGTTGATGTGAACTATTTTGGGTTAAGGGGTTAGGTACACTTAGAAAAAAAAAAAACGCTTTTTTTGTGATTTTTTTTACGACGACGGAATTTATTCACATCAAATCTCTATTAGTTGGATTTAGTTATATTTCAAGTACTTATACAAAAATTTTCATACAAAAAAAGTGAAAATTAAGTCAGTTATGGCAATTTTGTAAAAGTCCAAAATAAATGCGGAGAACCATCTGCAGCTTGATCGGCTTATCTGAAACAACAAATATTTATAGGATAGTTAGAAAACAACATTCTTAAGTACTTGAGCGATTTTTTTCAAAATAAATTTTTGTTTCAAAGTGGCGGATGAAATTGCGGATGAAAAATAAAAAATTTTTTTTTTTCTTCATCCGCCACTTTGAAACAAAAATTTGTTTTGAAAAAACTCGCTCGTCAAATACTTAAGAATGCTGTTTTCTAACTAACCTATAAATATTTTTTGTTTCAGATAAACCGTTCAAACTGCACATAGTTCACCGCACTTTTTTTTGGACTTTTACAAAATTGACCATAATTTTCACATTTTTTGTATGAAAATTTTTGCATAAGTACTTGAAATATAACTGATTCGAACTAAGTAATAGAGATTTGTTGGGAATAAATTCTGTCGTCGTAAAAAAATTACAAAAAAAGCGTTTTTTTTTCTAAGTGTACCTAACCCCTTAAATAAAATTTTTGAGTTTCCGCGGTAGCACGCGTATAATAATGCTATAGCATTCAGATAAATAATGTAAACATTTTCTGTGTTTCAGGTGAGTCGCTCATCTTCATGTTTTCTACTTATGAGATTTTGTGTGAGTAAAATATAACATATTCATGAAATATGACTGTCTAAAAAAAGAGGGCACGTTTGTCCAGCTTTGCTTCTTTGACTATGATTGACCTATTAACCTCTCGAAACCCCACAAGCTCCCCAATTTTCGTCTAGTTCATGAATTGAATATTACATGATAGATTACAGTCTAATCTGGGAATCTGCCTCCAACGTTTTTTTTTCCTATTTCTTGGAATCTTCTCTAACTTGATCCATCAATCTACCACTTCCCTTCTCCCATTATCATGCAATGCTCTCTTCAACGAGATACCTTTTCCATTCATCCTTCCCTTGTAACTAAAGATCCAACCTTGCCATCCCTAAACCACATATTACAAAGTTTTTTATTCCTTTTTTTTTTTTGCCTAAAACAAATTTAGCTCTCTCAAATTTCCACACCTTGGTCATGTTAATATCACTTGAATTCTACTTTCTTTTCATTATCTTTCAGATCTTCACTCTTAAACCATTCTATTTCTCCTTATATCTTGATCCTGAAATCTTTGATAATATTTTCTCTTTTTTTCCTTTCTTGGATCTTTATTTTAAGTACTAAAATACAATTCTTCCCTCGTCATGATTCACTCTTACCTCATTTGTTGATATCCAATCCCTTTCCTGATACTCATTTCTTGCCATATAGATCTTTTTATTATAACTCCTTCTTCCTCTTTCACACATTCTTTTATTAAAATATTTGGTTGTCACGCTTCCCTCTCCGAAGTATTTGGTCGTCGCGCTCGGTGTTGCATATTCTTCATTCGTCTTTCATTTCAGAAGATAAGAACAATTTATTTACTTAAGGTTCTATCGACCTTAAGGAACAAATTCTCGTCAGGACATTCGCGCTTCGCGCTCGATATTTGATTTAAAAATGATTTAAACCTAGCGCTCCGCGCTCGGCTCTGTTTACCGTGTAATAGATTCAAATAAATCATTAAAAAGACGAATAAGAAAATTATATTAATGATTTAATATTGGCCTTATAAAAAAATGTTTAACAGCAATTTTATTTGACCTTTTAAAGAACGAATTCTATTTTTTTGTAATATTTTTTCGTATCACGTTTTTTTTTTGAGGGGGGGGGGCGAAATTGAATTTTTAAAATTTGTTAACAATATTTTTCACGATTTTTTCATATCGTGCGTCGTTTGGCTTCAAATTTTAATTTTCGTTCATTTTTTTGAATTTTAAAAATTTTATATGTCTGACATTATTTTTTTATCGAGAAAAGTCATAAGGATAAATTTTTCGTCTTTTTGAGTACTACGAATATGTGTCCATAGAATTTGTAAATTAAAAAAAGTGGTCAGAAACGTGCAAAATGCTTTAACTTTTTGAATTTTTGTCCAAAATGGCTGGCTAACAACTTGACCTTCATTTTAGGACAGTAAAAGGGTATACTAAAGGCCAATCCAATCGGTCAATTCTTTCGAAAGTTTTCGTGCTCACAAACTAAAAATCTACAGTTACACAGACAGACACATTCGTAAAAGTATTTTTTTCGGGTTCAGGGAGTCACAAAACGTGGACATTTGACAAAAACGGGGGGAGGGGTTCAAATTTTACAAAAATCTAATATATTCTCTGATGAGAATGTAAAAATTAGGTTAGTTTCTTTCTGCTTCTCTAATATACTTTTTTTTGTACGATTAATTTCAATATTCCAAAACATAGGCTGCTAAATCTTATTCTGGCACTTGAAAAAATGAGTTTCAAGAATTACAAAAAATTTCAAGGGATTTCAAATTGATAATGATTTCCAGTTATTCAAAAAGATTTTAGGGTTAATTTTCTGGGATAAAAAAAGATATCAGTGACAAATCACTGGCATCTAGTAATGTACTTAAGCGTTTACCTAATTAATTATTCAACATTTAAACAATTGTTACTTTTAAGATACATGCAAAGGGATCTTAGATCTTAAACCTTTCAAAGTAAAGGGATCTTGGATTCAAAACTGATAGAATGTAAAGTCATAAGACAAGGGACCAAAGCCTATTAAGAGACTCTCACTCCTGCGTCTCTACCTCAAAACCTTGCTACCTGTATTCGCATCTTTTAAAAAACTATGTCGCAGTAAGAATATTTCTATATTCTGTATTTTTAAGAAAACCTATAATTTCTGTATCAACACTTTTCTAAAATCTGTAAACCAGCGAACGCATTCGCGCCAAACAGGTTTTGGCCAAGGTCATGAGTTAGAATAGCCGAAATCTACTGCACGTGCATCTCTATCATGCCTTGCATTCCTACCCTTAGGAAGAAATTGTACTCGCACTTTCTAATACAGTAGCTAGCGAAAGCATTCGGACCAAACAGGTTTCGGCGAAGGTCAACAAACTCTTTTTCGGCTCATGCATCCCTAAGGACGGCGCATTCATATTTTTTAAGAAGACCTATGTCTATTTCTTTCTACTAATGGACGCACTCAACTAAATGTTTTCGGTCATTAAGGGGCTATACTAGTTTCTAGTACTGAAAATGGGTTCGATTTTCTGGGATTTAAAAAAAAACTATACGATCAAATGTTATGGGATTTTATGAATGTATTTAGCATCATTTAATGTAGTCCTACAAATTTTTTTATGTCGAAATATCCAGTAATAGCCGAGATATAAGCCACTTCTTGGAGGTCCATAAAAAAAAGTAGCAAAACTGCTGCAGTTGAAAGATAACGTCAGAGTGTCTGAATTTAAAAAACTAAAAAAATGGCGTTAAACTAGATAACATTCTGCGTACCATAAATTTGGATTTTTTAAAAATATTGAAAATTGACAAAATGGCAGCGTTTTGAAAAACAATTTCGAATTTACAAAAAAACGTCCGTTTTTTGCATTGCAAATTTTCATTTTTTATCGGATCAAAAATCCTAGTTGACGGTATGTAAAAACATGTGCTGAGTGTAGCCTACAAATTTCGAATCGATTCATTGAGTTGTTCGCGAGCTAGAGCTACAGAAATTTTAAAAAATACAGTTTCGAGAAAAACGCGTTTAAATTTTTAAATACTGATTTTTATGTTATAAAATTAAATTTATCATACTTACATTTATCATTAAATTTACACACTTAAATTTATCGTACTTATTCGGGGAACTGAGGGAATCACATTTATACCTTTAACGTTGGTTTTAGCCAAGGTAACCGGTGCTCCACCCATGGCTCCACCCCACCTGGCTGCCGAGCGGCTTCGCTTTAGCAGCCTGCCATTGCAATAATATTAAGAGATCCGACTCTAATATTTTAGGATATTATTTTTGAAATGTTAAACTATCGAAAAATGCAATTAAAAAAATCGATTTTTTGAAAGTGAGAAACTAGTATAGCCCCTTAATTTAGATTTATGTATATGACCTATCAACCCTTGCACATGCACCCTTGAGTGCATCTACACACTCCATTTTCTCCGAAAATATCTGAAGACGCACTTCTTGTATCTACGCACTAGAGAAGCTGCTAGAAGGTTCTAGAAGATTCTGGAACCTGAACTACGTCATCACATCTTCACCCTTTTCCGGGGCGAGACGAACAAAGGGGTAGGGCATCCAAACTATAATATAAAAACTGAGGAAACGGGCTCAAAAAGTCGTCAGTCGTTGGTCTCCTGTCAATCTACGACTCAGTCTGATTTTTACGACCACCACCGGATCTTCAGCCCTCAAGTGATCATCGATAGTATTGAGTTGTGCTAAGTCAGTAAATAAAGTGCACCACTTGGACTTCGCCTCACAGAGGCTACCCAATAAAATCCGACAACGAACTTGTCTTCAGAAAGCTCAGCTAGAAATTATAAAATTTTACAACACCTTAAAAGGCTGTAGGTTTTCTCGAATCTCATTGTAAATCCAAGTCCCTATTTCTCTCTTTTTACTAAATAAATGTATTGAACTTGTAATTACATTTAAAACGAAGAACCCCTCTAATTCTTAAATTGAAGAGTATGGTATTGTCTTCCGAGACGTAAGATAATCTTCGGAAACTGTTAGAAATCTCTTAAAATTTTGATAAACCTCTTAAAATATTATAGAATACCTGAAAACTCTTGACCATCTTGCGAAATCTTCTAAAATCTGCTAAACTTCTTAAATTACCTGTATTATATAACGAAATTAACATAGGAAATAAATTTCAAATTGGCGTAAGGAAAGTAAACTGTTACACTGACAGAAAAAATCAAGAAATAAAAAACACGTCTTAAAGAGCGGAAGCATGGAATATTCAATGTGGACAGAATGAATGAATGAATCTATGGTACTTTATTATTATTAATTCCCTTCACTTTCTAAGAAGTATGTATTTCTTCCTGCACACTTTCCATTTTTCCGTAATATACATACATGAACATATCCACGAAAAGTGTAATTTTTCCCAAAAAAAGTTCCAAAATCAATCTTAAAGCACACTTTTTAAACTTCTTTCTTATATTCTAAATACATATAGAACAGGGATGCCCACGGACGAGCTCCGGGAGCTAAAATCTGTCAACTCGTCAAACCCCACTCTTACTGCCTTTGCGAGC
>JAUESH010000001.1:429358-444404 GCA_032275165.1 Synergus magnus | reverse complement strand
AATGACTATTTCTTTAGTAAACCATGCATTTACTAATTTAACTAGTGAATTTTTCACTAATTCAAGTTTAGAGAGTAATTTCATCCCTGATTGAAGGAAAAAGGAAGCTGAGTGTGTAGCCACTTTCTTCGACGGTGGAATTGTGGAATGAAACTCGCGGAAAAGTGTATCGCAAGCGATAGATACACGTGGATAGACACAAACACATGAAAAGAGGAGCGCAGTTTCCGGCAGTTAGAATTGAGTCCACTCACGTTCGCCAATGTGGAAGTTCTCAAAAGATTCGACCAATCGGTGCTGGATTCGCACGAAAAGTTCCTCAACGATCTGTTTTATCTCTTTCATGAATTCTCCACCGAAAATCAAGGGAAGAAGTGGAGCTCTGATTTCATCAGATCGAAAAACATGTGTTTTAGGTATTGTTTGGGTGATCCAGATATTTTTCGTGTGGCGCACACATTTTTCGTGTAATGTATACATTTCTCATGTGATGCATGCATTTTTCATATGCTTCTTACATTCGCGCAGTTTTCATTATTTTCATGTTTTACAATTTGTGCACACACTCCAGACATTTTTCACACATGCCATACGTTAACATATTTTTCTTCTTTTCATTTGCCGACATTTTTTACATGCTCCTCGCAATCCGCGTGAATTGAGGCATTTTATGCATTTCCACAAACATTTTTCACGCGAGTTTCGAGTCCATTAGAGTCATTAAAGTCTCGAAGGGCGGAAATTCGAGGAGGATGGACGATTTCGATTCTGGGAGGTTTGCTTGCAATTGAAAATTTAATGTCTTTCAAATTCTCTCTCCCGAGTCGAGACAAGAAGTGGGTGGAGCCGTAGACGAAATCTCTGCCTGTGGAAGGAAATCGGTTTGCGGTGAACTTGGAGCGAGTTCAATTACGTCAAAAATCCTTTGTTAGACGGATAATCGCGACATGAAGTATATCTATATGTATATGCTTGCATACTTTTTCATGTGCACACATTACGAGAGTGTTTGAGTTATTACATCTGAAATTACCTCCTCTTTGAGAATTTTAAACTTTCTACCTTGCCGAGGGTCAAAAACAATATGTGAGCGTGTTGGCAAGCAAGTAGGGTCGTCCTTTGTGCTGGGTTCTCTGCACACAGACATTACACGTTTTGCCATGCATGTGCATAACCTTACGCCAGGATACGCAAGCACGTCGTATCGTGCCTTTGTCCGTATTCCTGGCTCTCCCGTAACACTCTAGACACGCTTGTTGTGCCCACTACGAAGCTCAGGACAAAGGGGACACAAGCTAGGGTCGCATTGTCATCCACGCAAAATACATCTCGCGAGATGTATTCGACTGAAATTCTCAACACCGCCAAAATTCTCAATACCGATTTGAATTCGAAATTACCTTACTTATTCCATATTCAATATTCATATTTAGATTCATATTCATATTCATATTCATATTCAATATTGCTCTTGGAAAAAACATAATCACATACAATGCAAGCTTTGTTTTCCAAAAGGATGGCCTAGATCTAGGCCTAGTTTTTAGGCCGGAAATCGTGTTTTCAGGCCTGTGCCCGATCGGGGCCAGAGTTCCCCGATATGGGCCTGGCCAGAGTTACAGCAAAATGAAGAGGAAAATAAAGGTTCAAGGAAGAATAAAAAATTCTTTTCTGGGTGAAAATGGATTTATTTAAGAAGAAATTGTTTTTCAAATGAAAGTGATTTCCAGTATTTTTCTTGAGTTACGACGAGATAAATGAGCAAAAACATGTTGTCCACATTTTCCTTTGAAAATCTGCAATTTTGAAAACAGTGTGCTACAAAATCACATTTTCATGTTGACAGCACTGATCCGTGGAAATAATAGCTAAACATTTTTAGGAAATCCTACATCACTTTTTCCTTAAATATTTCAATACACTGTAGTTATAACAAGCTCCACATATCAAGAACCTTATAAAGAATTTTTTCCCCACAGCGCATGTGTCATCTGTTTTGAATGGGTGCACGAGGGGAGTACGCTCCAGAATAAATATGGCGCCTGTATGAGGGAGTAAATGGCATATACCCTGAACGTAGTAACGTTGATTGAGCGAGAAACGTCTACTCGCTCGTCACTGCATACATATCACGAGTATCACGAGTTTACGTGTGGGGTGAATGAATGGGGTGGTGTGCGTCTGTGTGGGTTGGTCGGTTGGATGACGAGAGTCTCCTGCACACGAAGGAAGCAAAAGCAAATCGGGTTGCCTGAGGTGAGGAGCTGCTGGGGGTAGTTTTGTCGGTGGGAGGGGGGACAGCTGGATGTGAGGGGTTGTTGGGGTTGCTGGAGGTTCGACCACCCCTAACGAGTGTAATTGGAGCAGGTGGTCGACCGGCTCTGTGGTTTTCTCGCATACGTAACTAACCCAAAGGCATCCGGCTCTTGCACGAATCGTAAGCAACCCTTGTTGTCTTGTCGATTTGCCACATCTTCCTTACATTGTTCCAGAATTGTTCCTTTCGATACTTCTCGAAATTGACTCTCTCTCTATATTGGTTTCTACTCAGAAAAACATCTGTGTCTGATCATCTCTTCCCACGAGGATCGGGAACTTCACTGTTTCGAGTTCAAGATCTAAGTGCTGTTTTTCTACTCAAAAAACACGCTCGGAATGTTTCTTTAGGATTAGTACGTCGTAGCATAACTTCTTCACAGGGTACTTCACTTTTTCGTGCTTGTTCCTTTGTTGAAAACACACTTCTCTTGAATGATTCGCTTTTTGAGGATGTCTTCCTATCGTTCGACTGTAAGCGACTGACCGATCAATACTGTTTAAGGTTCAACAATGCCTTCCTCTGTTTTACATTTTAAACTGAACGATCCAACCCTGGTTTCTATTAGAATCTTATGGAAACCAGGGTTGGATCGTTTTATATTTTAAACTGAACGACCCAACTCTGGTTTCCATTAGAATCTTCTGGAAACCAGGGTTGTGTCGTTCAGTTTATAATGCAAAACAGAGGAAGGCATTGTTTAACACTACTTTACAACTAGATACCTATATGCAATTATCCTAACCGTTTTATCGTATGACTGACATCAACTGAAAAGTCATCGGCAACATTTGGAGTTTGTTGATAGATGAAAAGTGACAAATGAGAAGTGATAAGGAACAAGTGAGATGTGAGAAACGAGAAGTGAGAAAAGTTACGTAATCGACCCCCAGAATTTTCGTTCGGAAATTAACTGGTCAAATGTTCTGAAATTTCCACAAAAGTTCCGTAGTTTATTCACTTACTACTTTTTCCCTTCGAAAAAAGAATCTGACAAAGCAGAAAACATAAAGTGTTCCATATCTCGAAATTTCCTTTCACATGTTAAGGTTGGCCATTAAAGGTAAAAACTAACTCGGGAGTGGTACTCTGATCCGGAATATATTGAGGCATGAAAAGGGAAGGATTCTTGCACTGATGGTGAAATCGGCGTAAGAGTCTCTATCTGTGATAATAAAATGTTTAGTGCTAGAAACGCATCCGGTAGGACCGTTGAAATATCTATCGGGTCGTTAGTCATGAAACAGCGACACATACACGCAGTTATCCGTCGTTAGAGCGTTACAGTTACAATTCGCCTAGCGCGACGTCGAACAAGCGATGAAATCGCTACAGCATATAAAGTATAGATATACATATGTATATATCTGTATATGCACTAGACTGAGCGAGAAAGATGGAGAGAATATTAGAGATATTACATCACATAAGTGGAAACACTCTGCACTGGTCAACCGAAGATAGAAATCGAATCTAAATGCACAACAATTACAGTTACGTATACAATTATACTGCATTGTCCGATAAAATCCGTTTTGCGCATAGGAATTGAATATTTCATTTGTAAACTACCCCCACGGCTAAAATATTATTAGGCTTTATCGATGGAAACTATGTACAAATTTGTCTCAACAAACCAGCTGTTTAAAACAGCTTCAACAAACCAAATGTACAAAACAGCATTAACAAACTAATTACAATACTACATAAAAAGATCAACTATACAAAACAGATTTGACAAACCAAATGCACAGTACAACACAAACAAACCAATTGTATGAAATAGCAATATTAAACCAAATGTAAAAAACAGCATCAACAAACCAGTTGTACAAAACAGCATCAACAAACCAGTTGTACAAAACAACATAAACTAAACAGCTGTACAAAACAGCCTTAGAAAACAAGCATGACAAAAGAACCTTTATACAAACCAACTGTAAAAAACCTCTATAAAAACCGACTATTCAAAACTTTTAACAAACCAACTGTACAAAACAGCCTTAACAAACCAACTGTACAAAACAGCATCAAGAAACCAATTGTACAAAACAGTTTTAAAAAACCAGATTACAAAACAGCATCGACAAACCAGTTGTACAAAACAACATAAACTAAATAGCTGTAAAAAAACAGCCTTAAAAAACAAGCATAAAAAACAACCTTTATACAGCAAAATGAAGAGGGAAATATTTTTCCAAGCTAACCAATAAATGCTTACCGATAATACTTACCTATTTTTTCCAATGAAATCTATAAAACGTACATATTGCAGAATGAAGAGGAACTTATTCTAAGAAATATATTTCACCATAAGTCTAGAAGGTACAGCAAAATGAAGAGGAAAATATTTTCTGCAACATAACCGATAAATACTTACCGATTTTTTCCAACGTCTCTAAAACGTACATATTGCAGAATTAAGAGTAACTAATTCTAAGAACTCCATTTCATCATAAGACTAGAAGGTACAGCAAAATGAAGAGGAAAATATTTTTTGCAACCTAACCAATAAATACTTACCTATTTTTTCCAACGAAGTCTCTAAAACGTATATATTGCAGAATGAAGAGGAACTAATTCTAAGAACTCTATTTCACCATATGTCTAGAAGGTACAGCAAAATGAAGAGGAAAATATTTTTTGCAACCTAACTGATAAATGCTTACCGATAATACTTACCTATTTTTTCCAACGATGTCTCTAAAGCGTACATATTGCAGAATGAAGAGGAACTGATTCTAAGAACTCCATTCCATCATAAGTCTAGAAGGTACAGCAAAATAAAGAGGAAAATATTTTTTGCAACCTAACTGATAAATGCTTACCGATAATACTTACCTATTTTTTCCAACGAAGTCTCTAAAATGTACATATTGCAGAATGAAGAGGAACTGATTCTAAGAACTCCATTCCATCATAAGTCTAGAAGGTACAGCAAAATGAAGAGGAAAATATTTTTTTTTAATCTAACCGATAAATACTTAACGATAATACTTACCTATTTTTTCCACCGAAGTATCTAAAACGTATACATTACAGAATGAAGAGGAAAGCAATTGTTTTCAAACTAGCCTAATACCTTTGTATAAGTAACAAGCAATTGTTGCACTGTTTTCTCGAATACTATAGACACCAATAACCTTTTTCCGCGAGGATCCTTTGCCGGAGAATCTTTCAACAAATTAATTATTACAGAAGAACTATAAACAAACCATTTGTACAAAGTGTTTCACGAAACAGCCTTCATGAACCAGTAGTACAAAACAGCATCAACAAACCAGCTGTACAAAACAGCCTTCACAAACTAATCTTACAAAACAGCCTAAAAAACCAGCTGTACAAACAGTAACAAAACCAATTTTAAAGAATTTTTCTATTGAAAACCGTTTTAAAAATATGAAAGTAATGTTTTTCTATAAAAAATTTTATATATTCATAAAGGGACTCGTCAATTTTCCATACTTTTTTATTCAAAGACTCAGAAGAGATTTTTTGCCGAAGAAAACGGGAATATTTATCTATTTAAAATGTTTCTTGAGATTACAGAAGGATATTTTCATTCCTTAACATTTTCTTACCATAAAGCACCACTTTCATGTTATTTTTATCATTTTTCCTGGTATGAAGGTAGTCTTGTCTATTTCCCAGAGTTTTTCTCCTCGTAAGAGGAAGATATGTTTTTGTTCAGTATTTTCTTTAGCATAAAAGATAGCATTTTTTACTTAGAGAAAAAAAAACTGTCTCCATGTTACTATTTTTCTCCACATAAAACGAGAATCTTTATATTTTTCAATATCTTCCCTGACAGAGAAGGAGTGATTCTCTATTTCTCAGAAATTTTCTTCACGTAAAAGGAATTTCTGTCCATTTTTACAGAATTAAAAAAAAATGAACATTCTTCTATAAATATGTACATGTATAAAATGTTCCACTAAATGCCCCAGTTAAATAATAAGAACGCAATTAGCATGAAATCTGAATATTTTAAAAATTCCTGCAATTCAAGCGATTCTCGCTTGGCTCGTTGAAAAGAGGAAATTGCTGGAATCGAGGTAAAAATTAGGTATTTCAGAAACTACATCGAGCGTCTTAATTGGGTCACATTCTACGATAATCACACCTTGAATTGTAACATTTACGATTTTTATCGTCGGCAAATGTCGTTTCCTTGCCTTTTACATCGGTAGCGAATCGAGATGAGAAAAGAAAAAAAAAAAAACGAAAAGGAATAAAAAAAATCGAGTAAAACGTCCGGGATAACGATTATTGTTTTGCTTTTACGACCAATTAATTTTCGTCGACATTTTTAGTGCTGAAACTCGATGCTGCTCCCGCCGCTTTTGCTTCGTAATCGATTCTCGCCAGGCGGCCAGGAAGCGGTTCAAGATTCTCACAGCGGGCATTAAAACCCCCTCAATCGACCGCACGCGACCAAGAATCCCACATAATCAATTTTCCAAAAAAGTCTGTCTTTAAATTTCGAAGTTACTACCATTTTTTACCATTTTCGACCATTTTTTAAAAGTATTTCATGGTCATATGTGTAATCAGAAGAGGAATAAAATTAAATTAACTTAGTCCAAGACTTTTTTTTGGTATTTAGTAGAAAATCTTCAAGCGTAGAAGACCCCTTGACCTTTCGAAGAGAGACGTATTCTACTTTGCACTAAAAGTGTAGAGAGGATACAAAAGGCTGAAATAAAAGCCGACCAGACTTTTCAGAGATACTCCGAGGATCAATGACCCTTTCTGATAAGCACGAGCGGGGTGAAACAGAATAAACAACGAGGGGTGTTGAAAAGACTCTAAAAAATCGACACCATTTTTCTCTTGATATGGATCTAATTTAGCTAGAAGAAAAAAGGGAAATAGGAAAATAAAACGAAGATATGACTAAATTTCGACTTTTACTGAAGATTTTATTAAAACAGGAAATAGGGAGGTAGGAAATTACTTGAATCTTGGCTTAAGTTGATTCGCTTCATTAATGATGGTAAGGATGTCGAGGTAAATTGGGACTTGTAATGAGGAAGGAAACGAAAGACAATAAGAAGAAGTAATTAAGAAAATAAAGAAATGAGCAGAATAACTAAGAGGAATAATGTATGTTTTAAGGAAGGTTGTGAAACAGAGAAAAGAGCAAGAACTCATTAAGCTAAGTTTTAGAATGATACAGAAAAAGAGGAGGAGAAAGGATAAGAGGATCATAGAATTAGATCAGGGAATTCGAGAGAGGAGACATAGAGGAATTGGCGTAAGGAAAGTCTAATGGTAATCACCTCGAGCAAAACTCCATCGACTGTAAGTATCTTAAGATGCACTCAAATTACCTACTCACTTTCCACGACATTATCAAGGTGAGACTTTTCTCTGGAGAAACATGTCTTCTCAGAACTCAAAAACTCTCTTTAAAGTAACTGAACCATTTATGAGTTGAAAACTGTAAAATAGTATCAACAAACCAAGTGTACCATACAACATAAACAAACCACATGTACAAAACAACTTCAATAAAACAACTGTACAAAACAAACACAACAAACCACATGTACAAAGGAGCATAAACAAACACACTGTTCAAAACAACCTCAACAAACCAACTGTACAAGCCAACCATAACAAACCAGCTGTACGAAAAAGTTTCAAAAACTCAACTGATATACGAAAGAGAATTAACAAATATTCTGCACAAAGCAGTCTCTACAAACCAACTGCACAAAACAGCCTCAAAAAACCAGCTGTACAAAGCATTCACAACAAACCAGCTGTACAAAACAACCACAACCAACCAGCTGTACATAACAAACACAACAAACCAGCTGTATAAAACCACAATAAACCAGCTGTATGAAAGAGAATTAACAAAAAAAAAACGGTACAAAACAGCCCCAACAAACCAGCTGCACAAAACAACAACAAACCAGCTGTACAATACAGCAACGAACCAGCTGTACAAAACAACAACAACAACAACAAACCAATTGTAAAAAACAACAATAAACCAGCTGTACAAAACAACAACAACAAACCAATTGTAAAAAACAACAATAAACCAACTGTACAAAACAACAAAAACAACAACAAACCAGCTGTACAAAACAACCACAGCCAACCAGCTGTATTGAACAACTTCAAAAACTCAACTGTACCAAAGAGAATTAAGAAACCAACTGTACAAAGCAGCAGTTTTTTTAATGCAACTGTTTTGTGCACCTCTTTTGTACAGCTACGTTGTGCAATTCTTTATTTTCTGCAACTGTCTCAACAAACTCCTGTCGTTCCTTCAAAATGTTTGCAACTGAAGGAATAGTATTATTTATTTCACAAAGAGCGACGAATAATATTAGTAGACTCTTTAGTCAATGTTTTATCAAATGAATGAAGGAATGGCTTTCCACTAATTAATTAAATTTCGCATCCCCGCGATTCTAATTCCGAGTAGTACATGAGAGGCTTCCTTGAGGCAGTCCAACTGAGTACTAAAGAAGAAAAAAATAAGAGTGGCCAAAAGGAGAAATTTTCAAGCATAGCACTCCATCTGGCCAGGAAGATTTCTCTCTCTCTCTCTTTCCCTCTCTATGTTTCTCTCTCTCACTCTGTTTGCTGCATACCTGTCCTCTCCCTCTTCACCCTCAATTCCTCCACCCTTTTCTATCCACCTTGCTGATTCTCTACAACCCCTGACTCCCTCGCACTTTTCAAAGTCTTTGTTAATTACTCGGTCGGCTGCTTCAGTGTTGGATTCACACCCTGAATTTTGCTCGCCAAATCAACCCCTGCTACGCTTTTTTTTCCTTCTTCTATTCTCCTCTTTTTGCTCCTAGTGTCCAAGAGCACATTCGCCAAGTCTGGAAGCCAGGGTCGGCTTTACTTGATTTCCAAGAAATTCGGGATTTCCAAGTGTCTGAAACAACTGAACAATGTAGTTTCAAAAGATAGTAGCGCTAGAAAATATTTTCAACTATGACGTCTTCAAAAAACAGCTTTATTAAAAAGAATACACAAAACAAATATATAAGAGCTGTACAGAACAGCTGCTCAAAAGAACAAAATCAAAAAGTTGTACTAAAACTGTACAAAGAAACAGTTGGTTTGTATAAAAAAAATTCTAGTACTGCTAGAATTGTTTGTTGAGAATTTGTTTGTTAAGGTTCTTTTGTACAGCTGGTTTGTTGATACTGTTTATACAGCTAGGTTGTTGAAAGCTGTTTTGTTTAAAGTGTTTTGTTCAGTTGGTTTCTTTAAGCTGTTTTGTATAGTTGGTGTGTTGAAGGCTATTCTGTTGATGCTTTTTTGTGCAGTTGGTTTGTTAATGCTCTGTACAGTTGAGTTTTTGAAGCTATTTCGTACAATTGGTTTGTTATGGTTGTTTTGTACAGCTGGTTTGTTGTTGTCGTTGCTTTGTACAGCTGGTTTGTTGTTTTTTGTGCAGCTGATTTGTTGTTGTTGTGTACAATTGGTTTGTTGTTATTTTATACAGCTGGTTTGTTGTCGTTTTTTTATATAGCTGGTTTGTTGTGGTTGTTTTGTACAGCTGGTTTGTTGGTGTTGATTTGTACAGCCGGTTTGTTGTTGTTTTGTTCAGCTGGTTTTCTAAGGCTGTTTTGTACAGCTGGTTTGCAGATACTGTTTGTATAGTTGGTTTGCCGATGCTGTTTGTACAGCTGGTTTTCTGTTGCTTTTTGTACAGTTGTTTAATTAATGCTGTTTTTTACAACTAGTTTGTTCAACCTGACCACTACAGCTGGTTTTTTAAGTTTGTTTGTTAAAGCTAGTTTGTTAAAGCTGTTTTGTATAATTGTATTATTAAAGCCCTTTGAAACTGTTTTTTATAACTTGTTTGCCAATGCTGTTTTGCAGAGCTAGTTTGTAAAGGCTGTACAAATATTTCTCTTACTGTAAAAAGAAGGTCGAACTCTTTTGTTCTTCTCTTTTTCCAACAGAACAAGTAAACTTCATCTCTTATCATGTCACTTAAAAGTGTAACTTACTGCTTGGAATTTAATCTATCATATAAATTGAGGAATTACTTTCTCAATTCAATTTCATCGACGTTAAATGGAATTAATTATGACATGGCGGCAGCTGCTCTGCATTTTATGTCCCGACTCTTGACTTGCGCCTTTCATATCAAAGAACTGAAAGGGCTTCGCTTGCAAAGCGAAATATTTTTAACGGAACTCTCGTTCGGATAAACTTGATCTCAAAACTGGGTTATCTCAAGAATCCCTTACAAATCTTCCTTTGTATGCTTTCAAGGATTTCTTCTCAATTTTTTGGGAAATGCCGTTCTTTGCAAAAAGGAGATTTATTAGTGGTTTTCAGAACCAGAGACTTGAAATTTAATTGGATTTATATTCGAATTTGTACAACTGATTAGTACAACTGTTGGTACAATTGGTTGGCGCCACTGTTAGTACAATTGGTTTGTACCACTGTTTGTATAATAAGTTTGTACCACTGTTTGTACAATTGGTTTGTACCAATGTTTGTACCACTGTTTGTACAATTGGTTGGTACCACTATTTATACAATTGGTCTGTACAATTGTTTGTACAACTGGTTTATTGGTGCTGTTATGAACACTTGATTTGTTAAGGCCATTTTGTACAGTTGGTTTGTTTATATTGTTAATACAACTGGTTTATTTATACTGTTTTGTACAACTGATTTCTGAAAGTCTACTTTGTTGATATTGTTTTGTACAGCTGGTTTGTTGATGTTGTTCTGTACAGTTGTTTTGTCGATGTCGTTTTGTAAAATTGGTTTGTTGATGTTGTTTTGAACAGCTGGTTTGCTGATATTGTTTTGTACAACTGGTTCCTACAACTGTTTCGCGTAGCAGTTTTAACAACTGATTTGAACCACCTCGTCTGCGACAATTAAAAGCAGCTCTCTGCTCTCTATATCCCATTAAATTTCATTCGATCAAATCATCTTTAAAACATGCAGTAGAAGGAAAAAGATTTATTCCAGAAGGATCGTACTTTCGCAAACTTTGAAAGAATTATCGAATAATCTGATCTGGAAGATGGTGGATGGTAGATTTGTCGGACTTGAGACTGCGGCAGGGTATCCTTAATTAAATGTTTTAACTGTCGAGAATCGGGTCTGCGAGACTAAGTTGGCGATAACAGTTGGAGTTGGGGGTGTATAGTTGGAAGCTTCTTCGGAATCAGCACACTGGCAAATTATCTGCTCGGCAAAGTTGTAACGAGTTCCGTCGCACCGTACCTGAAGTCGTGCACCATCATTTATTTTCAGATGCTCGACTCCAGGTCAACTCTGAAGGCAACCCGCAGAGTTTTGTTTCCTCTTTTTCACCTTGTAAGCTTATTAAATGAAATTTACATACACAAATATTTCTTACATTCACGAAAGATGAGAAAGTTCATTAAGTACTTCGCAAATTAACTTCTTTTAAAATTTTCAGCCACTTATAAATATTTAAAAAAAAAAGTTTCCTGAACATAAAGCCTCTAAATACTCTGGAAAGTAAGGCTTTATAATTTAAGTAGTGAACGAAAAGGGGGAAAATGTGAATAGGTGTTGCGGGGGTTAATTCGGCCTGGCGCACGCAACGTAGGGTTGATCAGTAAAAGAACGTAAATCCCCTCTTGTTTTCGATTACAAATACTTCGCATGCGCGGCTCATTCGAATTGGTTCGCGCGCCTCTGTTAGTCGCGCGTTATTCCTCGCGAAGTGCGGACGTGCTTCCTCACTTCCGGTTTGATAGTCGAAAATTCCAAGAAATTGAATAGGAAATTATAGTGAAGGAAATTGTCGACTTTTTTTATTACGAGAAAAATTTTAGTGTAAATTAGTGGTGATTGTGATCGTGATCGTGATGGTGCGAGTAGCTTTCTGAATGAGTAGAAAAAAATTGTCACTTTTTCAATTCCCCTTATCTGAAATTTTCCCGCCCTGGAATGCCAGCAATCGTTGGCAAATGGGCCCTCCTTTTGGGCCTCCTCTTTATACATGGCCCAATCCCCCTGGCCTGTGCCAAAAACGAAAATTGTAAGTATTTTTTTGTTAGATTCATTTTTTAATATTTTTTTTTATTAATTTGGTTTGGTGAACTATAGTAGTGATTAATTGAAATTTCAGGGGACTAATAATTGATTGAAATATTGAAAAATGTAATATAATTTGAAATTTGTAGATCGTGGTGAGAAATTGAGGAAACATTACATTTTTGTGAACTATTTTGCTTTTGGATGAATAATTTTATTTTTAAAAATTGTTTTTGTAATATTTTCTAAATCGCAATTTGGAGTGTCGATTACGAATGCTTGTGTAAGGGACGAAACGTGCCGCCTGCGTTTCGATGAAACAATCCCTTACGGGCTTTACTTCCCCTCGATTTGCGATCCCATCATTGCGTGACGAGTCTAAACCGTATTTTTACCGTTTTTTTTTTATATCTGGAGAAAAAAATTTGTATGTTTTGTACATTAAGGAATTTTAATCAATTTGCTGTGTAAAATATTGCTTTTATCGGGGTTTGGAAATTTTTTAAGGTGAAAGAGAATTTTACAACTTATTTCAATTTGGGTGGAGGGATTGTTACACGAAAGAGCTTCAACAACCCAGTTGTACAAAACAGTTGAACAAACCACTTATACAAGATAGCTACAACCAATTAGTTGCACAAAACAGTATCAATAATCCAGTTTAAAAAAACACTTACGACAGAATATCTTAAACAAAACAGTATCAACAACCAGTTGTACAGAAAGCATAAAAAACCGCTCTTTAAAATAGTCTTAACAAACCAACTGTACAAAACAGCATCAATAAACCAACTGTACAAAACAGCTTTAACAAACCAACTGTACAAATGAGTTTTCGACAAACCAACTCTACAAAACATCTTTCAACAAATTCATTATTACAGAAGAACTGTAAAACAACCATTTGTACAAAAATTTTGTACGAAACAGCCTTAACAAACCAGTTGTACAAAACAACATTAACAAAGCAGCTGTACAAAACAGCATCAACAAACCAACTGTACACAACAGTCTTAACAAACCAACTGTACAAAACAGCCTTAACAAACCAGTTGAACAAATAAGTTTGCCACAAACCAGTTGTACAAAACAGTATGAACAAACCAACTGCACAATATATCTTTCAACAATTTAATTATTACAGAAGAAGTGTAAAGAGAATATCCCTTAAAAAAAATTAGTTTCAAGTTTAAGTCCTGCATTATTCATTCATAAAATATCTTTTCAAAGTTCTTCGTATGAATTCTCTCCCACAAACTTTTTTTTTTTTTTAAGTACTCCTCCGCCTTTTTGATCTTCATACCTGGAATCATTAGTTTATTAATTTCGGGCCTAATTCATGATTAATCCGGATTTCAAAAGTCTCGCATTCGTTAACGCGTAGACGGCGAGCGGCGACGGTTTGAGACTCCGAAGTGAGTAATATTGATCGCCGCGGGCTTACATCGGTGAGAGCACGAGGGTGGAATGGGGTTGGGATGGAAGAGAGCCGGTAGAGGGGTGGGGGTTGGCATGGGGGGTGAAAATGGGGTGAGAGAGGGGGAAGCGAGGGTGGAGGACGACCAGCGTACAGAGAGGGATAGAAAATGATAGAAAGGTATAGAAAGGGATAGGAAGGGTGGTTAGGGGTGGTTGGCACGGTAGGCAGTGCAGAGGGTTCACGGCACTGTCGACACTGACGTACGGCCCGCGGGCAAAGAGACTCTACTCTCTGCTTCTGTCGTCGTCTGCTCTTCGTCGGCTCGAGTCGAGTCTCGACTCTGCCTTGTCATTTTTACAGGGTCTCTGCTCCCGGCGACGTGCCACGGGAAACCTCTACTTCCTCTAGTCTACTCGCTCTCGGGTTCACCGATCCGTTTCTCAGTTTCTCCATCGAGTTTCCCTTCTATTAGGGAATACAAACTTAACCCGAGGCTCGAAGCTTTTTGTTATCCCCGCGTTGAAAGAGAATGAATTTGATAATCTCGGGAATGAAAACAAGCCCCTCTCCCCATTCTTGTTGGATCCAAGTTCTAAGCTCTAAATCGATTTCTTCGTTGTACTTAGCAAGTACTACGGTTAGGTATTTTTCGCTTTGTAGAGCTACTCAGTTTTTAACTAGAATTAGGGGTACAGAGCGGAAATTATTGAAGAATTGTAAACAAACCGTTTGTACAAAACTGTTGTATGAAGCAGCCTTAACAAACCAGTTGTACAAAACAGCATCAACAAACCAACTGCACAAAACTGCCTTAACAATCCAACTGTACAAGTCAGCCTTAAAAAACCAACTGTACAAAGCCTGTTGTACAAAACAGTCTTGTCTTAAAACCGAAATAAAAAATATGCCATTAAAAAAACGTTTGCCAGCTGTCGGAGAGATTATTTCTTTAAAAAAATTATTATATTATAATCATAAGACTGGAAGGTACAGCAAAATGAAGAGGAAAATATCTTTTGCAATTTAACAGATAAATACTTATCAATAATACTTACCGATTTCTGCCAACGTCTCTAAAACCTACATATTGCAGAATGAATAGTAACTAATTCTAAGAAGTCTATTTCATCATAAGTCTAGAAGGTACAGCAAAATGAAGAGGAAAATATTTTTTCCAACCTAACCAATAAATATTTACCGATAATACTTACTTTTTTTCCAACGTAGTCTCTAAAACGTACATATTGCAGAATGAAGAGGAACCAATTCTAAGAACTCCATTTCATCAT
>JAUESH010000001.1:314129-332342 GCA_032275165.1 Synergus magnus | reverse complement strand
TCGAAAAATGTTGTATTACTATACCTGAAAGGCGTTTGCTCTAAACAGCCTATGATGCTCCATATTGTGACATTGGACTCTTGTATAAGCGATTTCAGTGTCGGTTGAGTTCCAGTTTATCGAGGAGAGAAAACGAGAGAAAAAAAAGTTGATAAAAGAGAGGAAAGAGCGAGTATGGGAAAAACGAAAAGTGAAAAACAAGAACACGCGTATGCATTACGGGCGTGGGCCGAATATGCGTGTATTCGATCGCGGATAATCGGAACTCGCGTGGGCGAATTTCGATCGTGGAAACCGGCCGATCTCTTCTGATCTCTTCATTAGAAGCGCGAAACGAGCTTCTGGACCAAAAGATTGCTGATTTAATCGCTCCCCAGGCGCAAAATCAATATTATTACATGAACGAGCTATTAATTTCATAATGTCCGCCAGCAGAGTCGAAGCCACTTTTTAATCCCTTCACTTTTATTGTAAAATATAATAGCAAAAAGAATTTTTTTGTTTCTGTACATTTCCAACTCTATTTCCGAGAATTCTTCTATCTGGAATTGAAAATTGATTGCACATATAAAGGAAGGTAAAGCTTCTTCGGAAGTCGAAGAATCCTGAAAGTGAGACGTCACAGAGGGACATGAGACGATTTATTTCTTACATACTCGGGAGTGCATACTCGAAAGTATTCACGATTCTCACGAGACTGAATAGTACTCTGTCTTTTTTGAAAATGGGGAATTTCTCTATTTTTTCCATTCTCTCTACATCTTTCCCGTCTTACCTATCATTGAGTAAATATATATGTGTATGTATGTATATGTACATTTACTTAAGCACAGAAGGTAAGTTAATCCTGTTGTTAATCCATCTCGGATTACAGGTGTACTGATAAAGGAACTCGGACTCTTAGAATTTCTACCCGCATTCCATTAATCTTTCTTTTTTGAAAGGAGAGTTGTATTACCCTTTTTTATCATTCAATGCGGAAATGATACGAAAACGTGTCTAATTTTAATTTATTAGAAGGCAAACTTCAGGTTCCAGGAGGGATACATTTAAGATTCAGCTGATGGATAAAATAGGAGATATTTTCACTACATTGTACGGATTGCCGGAAAAGGGATGCTTTTGACAAGAAATTTATTAGCAATCGTCAAAAAATTAGTTTAATAATGCCCTCGGTACACCCACGTTTAACCAATAGTTCATCTGTCGAGTGCTAACGCGCCAGAAAATGATTCCGCCCACTCGCGTGCGCATTGCTTTATACTTATGCATTCAAGAATCGCCGTGTTTATCTCCAAGACGATTCGTAATGCGAATCCTAGTTCCTCAGGGCTTTATGGGAAGGTTCGTGCTTTCCAGCGTGAGGCATTTGTTTCTCATTAATAAAAGACAGGTTCGAAGTTAAGTATCCCTTGTGCCCGATTCCAGTTTATAAATTACGGAAATAGTCGGAATTAATAGAAAAATCGTTAAAAAACACTTTGAAAATTGTATCTTAGCTCCGTTTAATCTATGAGCCTCAGCCATATTAAAATTTGTAATTTTCTATTTCGCTTAACTTACCGTAAGCAAATAAACTTGACAGGAAATAGATTTCAAATTACTTAGAAAGTTCAGTCTTTAGCTTACGTAACTTCATATTCCCTGTTCAGTATGTACCTAACATAAATTAAAAAAACTGTCACTCGCGATTTATTTTGTAAACATTTAAAATAATGAAAACATGGATTTTTATATCGTAAACATTCGTATGTTAGCGATGCAAATAGATATAATTGATGTTATTTATTGACACGTGCATTCCCTCCAGCCATGTGGATTTTTATTGAACTAGATTGCAACGCCATCTTCAGGAATTTTTTACTATTGCGGGCCAACTGGTAACAGGGAAGAAATTTGACAATTTCCACATGGACTCTTTAATCGATCCCGCGATTCCTAGCGAGCTTTGAACGAGTCAAAAAGGACATAAAATCCTGATTTAGTAGCAAGTGATTCTAAATAAAATTGAATTGACGTCAGAGAAGTAGTTTAATCTGAAGCTAGTATTGATAATTTTGAATCTTCGGGCAGAGCGATATAATAGCAAAAGAAAAATATACAGAAAAAGAAACTGGTTCTAACTACTGTATTCATT
Source organism: Synergus magnus (assembly GCA_032275165.1). NCBI lineage: Eukaryota > Metazoa > Arthropoda > Insecta > Hymenoptera > Cynipidae > Synergus > Synergus magnus. The sequence goes on along the minus strand of JAUESH010000001.1, from coordinate 330,205 downwards.
GGCTCGTTATTGATGATCATTGGCTACCTTGTTCTCTGAAAAGACCGCAATGACGATGGACGACTTGCAATTAAATTACGTCTGTAATTCGTTAGGAATTAAGACATTACATGGCTTCTATTAGTATAAAGTGTCACTGGAATTGATGACTTGATTTCCAGAAGAAGAGAGAAAACAAACTGTAATAACTTAAAGGATATTAATAAAATAATAAAACAAGAGAATGTTTGATGAAATAGAATTCCTTAGATAGTTTCGTAATGAGGCTAATTGAGATTAATTCAGTTTAATGGAGAAGATTATTTATTGTTTTTTTGTAAATAGAAATTATCAATGAGATTTTCATTTTATTTTAAATATTGTGTGGCTAGGCTTATTATTAATTGATACTTCAGATATCGCAGTGAGAGGCAATCGAGAGAACAAATTATAGTTTGAGTAGCAATGATGCCAGGAAGCTCAGTAGTACAGCTATAATTTCCTGGGCGATATGATACTTTAATCATAATCAATTAATCAGAGAAACGTGGAGATATTGTCTGCAGTCGTGAAACAATCGACAGCTTTCCAGCTGTTGAAAATGTTGATAAAATTAGATGAAATTGATGATAAAATGGCTGATGAAGATGTTGATGAAAACGAAGAGATCGAATTTAGATGTTAGGACTTGGTTCCAAGGTCCTTAAATGAAAGAAACAAACGTGCGTTCTTCTGCAAATGTAGCGGTACCCAGACCGTTGTTGACGTCACAAGGTCAAAAATTCGATCGAAGGAGAGAGAGTGGCAGAGAGAGTAGGAAAATGACTTAATAGGGTCGTGCAAGGATGGTAAGATGGCCCATGGCTCTAGTGGGACCACCCATGAGGTGATTGCCATAGGAGAAGATGTATCTCGAGCCTTGGTTGTGGAGTCTGCAGGAGAGCCTCCTCCTGTACCAGTACTGCATTCCTAGATCCAAGCCTCGAACCGGAAACTAATATCTGGTCTGCCCTGAGGAGACAAGTTTCTCCTAGTGGCTATTCCTGCCTAAGGAGGCACCTAACACACTCTTAAAAGATCCATAAAAGCTCCACTGATACTTTAAACGTTCAAACGTTTAAACATTTAAACGATCTTCAGCTTAAGCATCATTTTTATTACTCCCTAATGATAACCGATGCAATTTTGATCCAGGATCGCGCTAATGATTTACGATCGATGGAAACCGATTTCTGATACTTTATTATAGAATTTATCAACATGCTCTTATTATCAATTATGAGCTTGTTTAATAACCTTTTTTGAATTTGTTTCTTTTGCTAATTTAATACTTTATGCCACCCAACTTGTTCATTTAAAATAAAACCTTTCTGAAGTTCGTAGAACTTGTCCTGAGGGAACGATGAAAGTATAGAGCGTCTAAGTCGAATCTCGACTCCCCCGAAAACGCTAATAAAGAGATTAAAGATCGGATTCGAGATAGATCTTCAAAACAGTAGTTAGGATCAAACTCTCGTCTGCTCCCATTCATTTTCTCGGGGCCCATTAACGCCCCTAAATTCGGCCAGCACTTTCCGCTTTCTCATCTTGGCTCAACTTCCCCCAATTTTTTGATAGGCTGAGGAGCAAGACCTGCTGATATTCACTGCCCTTGGCTAATGCAAGCTTTGCAATTTACAATAATTTTTTTATTGCTTGGAGATTTAAAGATTTTTGTTTTTTTTTTTTTGTTCATCACAAAATCAGATTTTTACAAAGGTAAATGAATCAATTAAAGGAGGTATTTTCCACCCACTTAGAAAAATGAGATTTTATAGTAGAAAGTGATTATAACTCGCTAATTTATGCATAAACGTTGCAAATTAATAACAGCATCTCGAGGGCGTAATTACCTGCATTATCTGGTGAGTTTAACGCGCAGCAGGAATTTCATCAGCGTAGGCGAAACTTCGCATATTAATAACGCGACGCGATTCCGAACTTGTCTTCCCTTCCACTTCACAACGTCTCCTTCTCGTGTAAGCCATCGACAGGATCACGTAAAAGATAATCGAATTACACGAGATCGTCTTTTCCACGTTTCGAACTACACCTAAAAAATAGATATAAAATATAATAAATAAAATAAACAAAATACAAAAATAATACTGAGGAAAAACAAAAACATTCGAAATTTAACTTAAAAATTAAATCGTCTCACTTTACACGTAAAATAAACAAATTATAGATTTTTTCGCTCTGTACGCTTCATTATATTGAAAAAATGAACAGCTGTGCAGAGCGAAAAAGTATCTAACTGTAATATTTCAAGAGTAAAATGAGGAGGGAAAAATTATTTCGAAATCGTAAAACCTGTTGGAATCTTTCCAACAGAATGATTGACTCGTTGAGTCAAAAGTTATTCGTCACTGGATGAAGTGTCTCTTTATGAGAGAGGAATTAAATTATAATATTAAGAGGTGTTAAAACCGAGGTTATAACATCGAAAAGGCGAAAACGTGTCTTCATCGGGGCAATCGATCAATTCCGATCAGGACCCCTGTAGGAGTGAAACTCGAGGAGTATGTCGTTATTGCACCCTGCCCCTCCCCTTCTCCCCCTTCACTTATATTTCCACACCGGCTTTTATATAAAACGACTTTTGCCACGAACGCCCCTCTCGATCTCATCTTGAAAGCCGACAAGAGAAGACAAGCCATTGCAAGAAAGGAGAAGGGCAGATACAACGGATTCTTTACACATCTACAGGGTGAACAGATTTTTTTACCTAATTCTAATCTCAAAATTAAATATTACCACTTTAGTCAACAATTAGAGATCTAATCTCAAAATTCACTCGTACTGTTTCCATTTTCGCACATTCGCCAAATTTTTGGTAACCGGAGTCCCCTTTGCCCCTTTTTTCCTCGTTTGTCAAAATTTTTGTAATCAGTATCCCCTTTGCGTTCGTTTTCCGCATATTTATCGAAATTGTGGTAATTAGCACCCCCTTTGTGTCGATTTTCCACACACCAATAAAAATTGTGATAAGCGTTGTCCCCTTTGCCCCTTGTGCCCTATTTGCCAAAATTTTTTTAACCGGTGTCCCCTTTGCGTCCGTTTTCTGCATATTCGTCAAAATTGTGGTAACTAGCATCCCCTTTACGTCCATTTTCCACACGCCAGCGAAAATTGTAGTAAGCGGTGTCCATTTGCCACTTTTTTCCCCCTTTGCCAAAATTTTGGTAACCGGTAGCCCCTTTGCGTCCGTTTTCCACATGTTCGTCAAAATTGTTGTAAGCAGCAGCCCCTTTGCGTCCATATTCCACATGCGAGCGATAATTGTGATAAGCGGTGTCCCCTTTGCCCCTTGTGCCCCCATTTCCTGTACTTTTACCAAAATTATGGTAATCGGCGCCCTCTTTGCCTCCGTTTCCCGCACAATCGCCAAAATATTCAAAAGCATATATTCAGCTGAACTACATTATAAAATCAGCTTTAGTCACCCACGAAAAGGCACCTGCAGCATCCGTGTCGTTATTAGCACCACCTGGAGAGCGATAAGGCAACGTCGTAAGATTAAAACTCACACAACGGAAAGGCGCTCTAATTTCGAACAATAGAGCCTCAGTCCTCACTTTTGTACACAGAAAATATTTATTTTCGACAATTCAAGTTAGTTTAGTTAGGTTTAAAATTTAAAATAATTATTCTGTAAGATTGTGATTCTCACTTAAACATTTTGATTTAAAATTAATTTCCCATTGAATCGAAACAATTTCCCATTTTTTTTTCTATCTAAAATTGAAAAATTCTCCCTGGGGGTTGAACGCATTATTTTAAATTATAATAACCCTTTCTTTTGTTTTAAGCAGCAGAGCAATATTTCTACAAAGGAATCAGCATTCTAGTCGTTTAAAACTCATAAAGGGAACCGCAACCGTAAAATTTAATTTCGTTGCAGATAGCGGATGTCAGATATACATCGTCATTCGTTTGAAAACCACCTGTGAATGTCCCATGAACGTCCCTTGAAACTTGAGTGACTTATGACATTTTATAACACTAATCAGAATCATTAAACTCCTTTCTGAGAAAACCTGCTTTTCTTAATTGAATCTTTTCAGTTTCTTGTTTTCACATAACTTTAAAATTCATAATTTTGAATTATAACTGAAGGAAAATGCTCGAAACGTTAATTCAGGCACAAATGTTCGATTCCACTAATCTTTTTTCATTAATTGGGAATAAATTAAGATTCTTTCTCCGCATGAATCGAAGTATAAATTAAAGTTAGACTCTCTAACAATTTACTATACGACTTTTCCCATCGACGATAGATTACGAGTAGGCAGAGAATCTATTGCTTTTCTATCTTCGGATCGTGAGTCGACTATTTTTATTAATTAGGACTACGTCGTTAAACCAAGAATTCAATTGGAGAAAGGGATTATTTTTAGAAATACAAGGGGCAACATCTGAAATTTATTATTATATTCATATGAATCCTCAAAGAGAATCTCAAGTATTTATTTTTTTTTTTTCATTAGCCAACCTTTTTTAAAACCGAATTTGTCCTCACAATAAAAACTATTCTAGAATTTTCCAGAAAATTTCCCCGGAGTTCCTTTGAAAGTTTTTCCGTCGGCATAAATAAATAAAAAATGTAAATTGCCTTATTTCCTGAATTATCGAGTCCAGTTCTTCGTTTTAAACTTGATTGAAGTCTCGGCGACACGTCTTGCATAGAACCTATCATTGGTGTGTGATACAAAGGCGGCTTGGCTTCTCTTCCTCGTTAATTGAAGAGCAGCGCATGCACGCTCGTTTTATCCTTGCATGCGGGACTTCGTGCCCGTTTGAACTTATCATGGTGGTCCCACAAGTCACCAAATACATCATAAACGTATTCCTAAGTTTAAAAAGAGACTAGAAAAATTATCATTAATTTTCAATTAAAATTATCCTATCCTTCAAGAAAAAAAAAAATCCATCAGGGATCGAACCCTCCTCAGTAGCAAAAGTCCGTAGCTATACCACTTACGTCACGTAACCAATTTTACTGTCAAACAAAATTGTTACCATCTGAAGGCTCAATTTTAACTTTATTTTAAACTTTTTTAATTTTTGTAGCAATTATTATTTAATGAAGCTAATTTCTCCCGATAAGGGGTTACTTGAGCAAATTCGCAATTTAAAGAAAATAAATATATTAATTTTATGAGGGGTAATAAAACAGGGAAAGGAAGTAAACTTATCAGTAGGTCCGATTAATTGCAACGCTTCTCTTTTAAAATCGGCGTAATAAACGAGAAGATTGCCGTTCCATAAACTAGGCTTATACTGGCCTTGAGTACTTCTGTACAACTTATTGCTACTTAACTCGATTTAGGAGTAGCAAAGTATTCATTTCTTAATACCGCGTTGGCGGATATCGGCGTGCGAAGAATATCTGACCCGACTTCCGCGTTAAAACATCGCATCGTTGAAGCTGAGATGAATGGGGAAAAAAACAGAGTGGAATGTTAGATTAAGTCGGAGGCAAAAGAAGAGTCAAAAAGGCCGGAACAATTTTACGACTCAAAGGCGATGCGCGATAAACGTTTATCACGTGTTAATTGCGCGCACGTTCAATCTTAGACTACCGTTTTCTCATTTCTTCATTCTTCAATTTTTTCTTCAGGAAGCAATAATGAGAAAGTTTTTTTATAATGATTTGTGGCGAATTTCACGGAACCTTTTTTTTTAGTGTTTGGAGAGAACACAATTTTTTTTGAGAAATTAACTGGATAGAAAAAGTTTACAAATAATAATAAATCGATTAGCGGGCGTATTGGGTTATTAATATCACGAAATTGAAACTCATCTCTGATTGTCTATTTTATCCGAACATGCAGAGACAAACTGATAAGCCTTGGTTTTTTTTGCAAACGGAAATAGAGTGGCTTCAATGACTCGCTTATCGCCTATTGTGAACTATGTCACGTCATCGCTTTTAAAAAAGCAACGCCTTCAGAAGTAGAAAACCAAAAAACTAAAAATTATTACAAATTATTTGAAATTTGAAATGGTCAGCAGTTTCCGAACATTTTTTACATTATCACATAAATATTTTCTCTTTTTCTTATCAATTTTCTTTTTTGCTGAGATTTATTTCCATGGGAAGTAGGATTGATGCCCCGTGAAGACAATTTCACACCTGAGCTAAATCTGTCAGATTCAGAGGACTTACGTTCTTTTTGCAATCCAAAGATAAGAGCCCGAAGGTGAGTCTGGGTATTTCTTTTACACTAGTACACCCACGTGCAAGACTCAGTAAACACAGAGAGGAGAGAGATTCGGATTCAGAATATCGAAAGGCTACAGAGAGAAGGAGAAAGAGGAAGAGGAAGAAAGAGTAAAAAACGGAGAAAGATTCTGGAGAGGGAGAAAAAGCAAGAGAGGCGAATAGACCCAATGCCAATGGTAGCAACTCAGTATCTCTTCAGTCGCGGTCCGAACCTCTACCTCCGCGAAATTTTCGTCAAAAAGTCAAAATACCATCAACCTGGTGCTAAAGAGAAACCTAATTTTAAATTAATTTTTAAACCAAATACCATTTTTTTATTTAAAAAATCATTGGTAGAAATATTACAATTTTTTTAAAATATTTAAGAACCAATCTTTCTTTAATAATTTTTTTCTGCAGCAGTGAATGATTATATATATATATATATTTTTTTTTAAACAACCGAAAATGGATTGACTGCCCAAAGGATACAAAAATGTGAACGACAGTTTATGTAAAAAGTGAGAAGTGTCTTTTCTTTTTAAACACGAATTCGATTTGTGGGCAAGCTCAGTTCAAAAAGCTTTTGCTAAAAATACCCGACAGGAACAACAAACTTGTCTGGTACTCGAGTTGGAATTGATTGCCAGGACCACATGCCCCACGTCGACTTGATTAATTCACAGATGACACGTAATTGACAAGCTCAGGATCAAAGCAAATAGCAGAACAATATACATCTTGCATTGCCTTCAATCATCAATTTTCATCCCTCAAGAAATGAATCACAAAAGACATAAGGAGAAGCTGTACGAAAATTTAGAAAGCTGACGATAAACTGACTATGGGGTAGCGATGTACCCCGGAAGTTCGTTCCTGGGCTTTTTTGCCTTGACAATTTCCCTTTCCTTGGCCCAAAACCAGAAGAGTTTATCAGAACTCGGAGGCATCAGTAAAAAGTTAAATGATAAAGGAAATGGCATCAAATCTGATTTTCCTTATAGAGTCTTAAATAAGGAAGGGAAATTATTAAGAAGGTACATAGGATATGAGCCACCGGAAAATGTTGAGCCAATGGCCTACGTCCATATCCAGCCGGCTTATCCACCCCCGGGATACAACAACCGGAAGTGTGGACAGTGTGTTGTTGTTTATAAACCTTGTTCGCGAGGGAGAGGTCCACCTCATCCGAAACCACCTAGGATTTTGCATTCGGGTTCCAATCGACGAGGTGAGTGAAATCTGATCGGACCTGATTGTCTTAGGTTGATTGATTTGCAATTTAAAGGTTGTTGAAAGGTTAATGAGAAAGAAGATTTGAAGATTTCATTGTGCTAGAAGCCAAACGTGATAGGTCATTTTGTCCAGATTAGGTTCCTCCTAGACTTTCAGATGGTTCTTCTAGTTTGGGAGAAGGTGATAAGAACAGCGGATGATGATGACGGAATATCAACAATGATAATAAAGCAGAGGATGGACAATAATAAATAAGAACAGTGTAGATCTAGTCAAGCACATCAAAAGAAGAAAAAGAACATCAGAAACTGGAGGAACATCATAGATCACAAAAGCACAACCAGAACAGAAGAGAAAACATATGATAAGAAAAGAACGAAACACTTTCAGGACGTTGGAACAATACAAGGGCAAAGAACATGTAAAACAATAGCAAAATATATCTATTTTGTTTCTCTTGACAGGTTTTTCATTGTTACTCCTGTTGTTCTTTGTCTTTATGTTGTATTTCCTTAGTATTTCTTTCATCTAGTTTTGTTTCCTATTTGTTTTCTTTTTGTTCTGGTTGTGCTTCTGATCATCAATGTTGTTCCTCTGGTTTCTGATGTTCATCTTCTATTGATGATCTCATCATTATTGATGCCCTTTATCATTGTGTTTTATTTACTACAGTGATCTTTTCCTTGTTATGATTTGTTTTCTACTGTCGTCATCTGCTTTTGTCATCATCACCTTTTTTTGTCTGTCAATGTGTCTGCTTCTGTTGTTTTTCCTTAGCATGTCTTATCGTTGATTTTCTCTTTTGTTCTGGTAGTGCTTCTGGTTACGTCATTCCCAGAGATTCGCACAAGGAGCAAGCTGTCCCTCTAACCTTGCTCTGAACTTGCGCTCAAGTACAGCATTCTGAGATCAGCCTCGCGATAGGTAATCGCGTGGAAAGCTCCTTGCTGCCATAATTTAGTCGTAATAATTTTAACGTCAGCGACAAAGTATGGCGTTCAGGTCCATCTAGAACGAGATTTAAGGCTCTTTTTCTTCAAGGGCAAGATGTTTCCTAACTCCCCATTATCATTTCCATTCTTGCTTCATTGCCCCATTATTGTGTCATTAACGTTCACCATCTTCCTCGGACGATTCTTCAGAGAACTTAGAAATTAGGCCAAGGAAAAAAGTCCGATGAAGGATCGTATCACTTATAGCTCTTCTTCTAGATCAAAGAGTCCTTTCTTTATTTCTCTTCTACCTCCCTCGCCATCTTTCCCCTTTGTTTATCCTTGTTTACCTTGTGATCTATTTATATTTCTTTATTCGTCTCTCGTTATCTATTTATCTTTGTTTATCCGTTCCTCTTTGCTTATCTAGTTCCCCTTTTCCACGAGCCAGCAACACGAAAGACTCGAAGATGGCTGCAATTTACAACTGCTCAGCTTCAGCACCTTCTCATCTGTTCTCCACCATTTGTCTTCTTCCGTGCCATAACTCTCTACGTTTACTTTTGCATCTCACATTGGCAGATCAAACTCTCTCACGCAGAAGGATTAAAGCCTTTGCGTTCCTTCACGTACAAATCTTCTTTTACCTAGAGTACACGTTCTCTCGTTCTGCTTAGTATCCTCTTCTCTCATTTTTATCTTGACAGTCAGATCCCCTCTCTTCCAGCAAAAATAGAATCAGTTAATAGTCCAGTATCAGTTACATTTATATTCACTTATTTTTTATTATCCGGTTGGATAGAGCATGAAAAATAGAAAAACTTTCTCCTTTGTCAAAATTTCCTGCCGTTAGTAATTTAGAAACTAGAAGAGATTGAAGAAATGATCTACTGCGCAGCTCTAAATTCCGTGAAGTGCTACTGCGCACCCACAGCATCCTAAGGCTGCGCAGTAGGTCTCTAGGGTATTTGTGGCTAAACAAAAGGTATTTGTGGCACTTATGGCTACAGATACATTCATAGAAGACATCAGAAACTCTTTTTTGATTAATTCACTTTTTTCTTCTCTATCCTTTCTTCTCTATCTACACTATCAAAGAGCGAAAAAATACACATTATTAAAATAAACATTATTATTTGACCTATAATTAAAAAGAGATCTAGATTTGATTCAACCTCTCGGTTTATTCAAATAAATGGTTGCTTCTACCGGTTGATTGGTGGCATTAATTAACAGAAGGGGCGTTCATTCTTCACGGATCCTAAGAACGCACCCTTGATTACGCCCATCGCTGATACCCGGCTTCGTTGCTCGACTCGGTCTTTATTTTTCTTTTTTTTTTCCCCTCTTTCCCCTTTTTTATCTTTTGCCGGCAGGAGAAATGAAAGCCCAGGGCGAGCACGAGTCCCCGCTTGCGGGAAAATGGTGGCAGTAAAATAATATTGCAGTACATCATCCCAAGCAATTGTTATTTAAGGTCGGGATGCAATTAGACTTCCCAGAAAAGTTTGACTGCACTGTTATTATCGAGGTGAAAAAATTCCAGTAGTTTAAAAAGAATCCGTATTACCGAGTGCCGCTCCCAAACTATTTAAAGTCTTACGAATAAGCGTTTTTTATTTCTAGTGCATTTGAATTTAGCGCCAAAGACTGTGTGGATGCGCAGTAGATCTGCGTGGAAAGTTCAGCTGCGCAGTAGACTTCTGTGGCACTTACAGCTGCGCAGTAAACTCCTGTAGCATTTATAACTGCGCAGTAGGCTCATGTGGCGCTTACAGCTGCGCAGTAGATAAATATGGAATTTATCGCTGCGCAGAACATTTTTAACGTTACACAAACTTCCTCCTACCTTAAATTTCGAAAGGTAAATCCAAATTTGAAGTCGCAAGAAATTTTCACACTCGGATCTCGAATGCAAATCAGATTCAGAATCTCGCTTGTAGGAATAAGGGGAAAAAGGGAAAATAAAAAAGAATGTGGCGCGGAAACGTCGCGGCTGCATTCGAGATCGAAGCAAGAGTCGTGTTCGCAAAAAAGGAGCGGACGAAATGCTTGCCATCCTTTCTTGGTCGGAGCATATTCTACCAAGCCGACCCCATACTTCGTGCCCGGGCGCGGCATCTTTGAACCTTCCTATCTCGCAATATCTTCAACGTGTCCGCTCCGTGCATGCGAACTTCCTTCCTGCCGACTATTCGGGCGCGTGTTTCTCTTTCTCTACTTTTTATTTTTCTTATCGGTAAACTCGAACGCACCCAGCACGTGCCAAGGAGTCGATTCGATGGGCACGTCCAGATTAGCCCCTCAGGTAGCAGATTCTCTCAGGAATAGATACGAATACGAACTACAGTAGTTAGATTAGAATTCGTATATGGATTAAGGGACGATTTTTTTAGTTATGGATCGGTTTTAATTTAAAAGTCGAGCGATGTCGATCGTAGATCGTAGATCCTTATCTTGTCTGGATGACCAGCTAATCTTTCGATTAAGTTACGCTCGCCCAGTCCCTTCTTAATTCACACCTTCCTTGGACCCTGCTGTCTATTTAAAAACCCCACTTATCCTTTTTAATTAATTCTTCGCGCCCATGCATCAATTTCTAATAAAAATTCTTCAATAAATATTCCAAAGAAGCCAAGAAAAAAAATGCTGTAGAAATTCTGTCCGAGAGTTCGATCAAAGTGAATGGTTGATGGATGTGTTTGGATGGCGTGAGCAAGAATCATCTGCGGAGACATTATAGTATTATTGACACCGTAGAAAATTATCGAGCGCAATGTGACCATTTCATAAGACAAGACTGACCTTTCCTCGTCGTCGAGACGCCACGACGAGTTATTGCAAGTCGTGCCTTAAACCAATTAAAAGATCATCTCGAGACCAAGTGTGAATGCCATAATGCCCCATCCCGTTCGAATACACTTGGACTTAGATTCTTCGCTTCAAACGGTACATTCCAAGAAATAGAGAATTGTTTTTTTATCACTTCAATTCAAAGGTGGATGAAAATCAACGTCGCTTCTAAAGAACTTTTCCACCTGTCTAATTTGAAGTCCCGACAGTAATTTACGACCGGCAATTGAAGTATTTAGCTTCGGACAGTGGGATATCGAGTCATTGAATGGTCGTTAAAGATTTATTGTCGAGTTTCCTGGTTTATTTGACAAGTCACCTCGTTGGCGAGTAACTTCGCGATCGGGACTTTCGATTGGCGGTGACTGACTCCTGCGGTTCAGTGAATCGACGTGGCCCTTATAGACCAGGATGCTCAGGTCTCGAGACTCGGTAGACTCCAGATAGAGTTACCCGGCTTCTCATTGGTACTTATGTGCATCCAGCTGGGTAATTTCGAACGGATAGATACTTACGTACCAACAACTGCCAGCACTGTGTACCCATTCCGATACCCAGAGCGGAGCACACGTGTTATTATTCAATAACAGGTATAAGAGCCAACGCCAGCTTTGCCTCTAATCTCTAATCTTTAATTCCACTCCTGCTCAAGTAAACACAATTCCTGCGGTTTTTATTTCGATATTTTGATGTATCTTACAGAGATACTGGCTTGTATCTTTACTGCGCAGCCGTAAATTCCATAGGGACCTACTGCGCAGCGTTAAAATGTTATGGATGCGCAGTAGATCCCTATGCCACTTAGACCTGCGCAGTAGATCTCTATGGCTCTTATAGCTGCGCAGTAGGTACCTATGGCTCCTACACCTGCGCAGTAGGTCCCTATCGTCTCTATGGCTGCGCAGTAGCTTTCAATCGTACTTAAATTGCGTATTTGATGAGATATTGATTGAACGATTCCAATAACAGTAATTTTAGTAATTTAAAGAGTGTTTCAAACCGCAAAATACCGGAGAATGTTCTTGCAATGGGGTTGGCATGAGGTATAAGGAGAAGGAAAAAGCGATGTACATAACCATAAGTATAAGTACACATACGCGTGCTACGTACCGCCGTAGATCATGTGTCGCGGCCACCGAGACTCGGTTACGGGAGCTACATGCTCCGTCGCTGACGGCGACAAAGGAGACCATTCGCGGTCCCTCTTGTAAAAGTGTAATCCGACACGCAAAATCATTTCCAGGTATAAGGTTACCCCCCAGGAATTAGAGAGAGAACGATACCTGCATAAAATGAAAGCTCCTACACATGAACGGGCATTCACTTGCTCATGTAATAATTCGTCCATGAAGGCAAGGGACTAAATGAAATTAAAGAGGGAATTCATCAATTTTGATTAATTCTTGTTCTAAACTACATTTATTGTTAGAGGAGGGTCTTCAATTTTCTGAGCGACGACCAAATGAGGACTTCTCATCCTTATTCGATGTATTCTACTTTCGAGACATAATAGTAAAGGTAGTCAATTCGCCCCTTTAGGCAGTAGCAAGCATTTTGTTGTCATAAATTTCCATGCACTTTTCTGCAATAACTTCCTTTGAAGCGCGTAATATAATGGATATTACACAATTTACAATGTATAAGGTATAAAGTGTAATGTAATAGGCTCATTATAGATTTTCTATGTAAGGGGTACACAGACATGGTGAAGTCACTCTTGCACCATTCTTAGTATTTAACCCTTGCTCTCTTCGCCAGTATTCGTCGGGAATTCTGTCTGAAGAAATAGTTTAAAATTCAATGCTCACCTGCAACAAAACGGATTAAGTGTCATTCGAGTATTTATCGAGTAATAAAGTTCAGTTATCTGATAATGAATTATCGATCGGGAGTTTTATGGGGAGTATTGGTGTAGGTAGGTTTCACAGAGAAATTTTATGAGATTCAAAGGTTGTGGGTCGCGGGGTTGAAACATTGGAGGAATTTTAAATTGTTGCAGAAGCAATTTTTGAAAATGAATCAATATCTCTAATTACCGATTGGAATTATAAATTATTTACAAGGTTGAGCTTCACTTCTGCCCACGTTTTGCATCGTAGGCGTCGCCGCAGCTCGATTCTCAGGATGCAAAAAGAAACTTGACTCTTCCTCGACTTTTGTCACGCTTCCTGATAAAACATATCAATTTTATCTTCTTGCACAATTTTCCAGCATAATTTGATAAATTTGAAATATATTTTAAATCCAAAAGTTGTAATAAAATAATATACTATTAAGTTGTATAATCTTTTTTTTTAAATTTTATATCCAACATTGTGATTTATCTTATTGAAAATTTATCTACGAGTCCTGGGATGATAAAACGTAGGTGTATCGGAAGTCTTCCTCTTCAGTGGTGCTCAGTCATTTTCAACTGTAAAACAAGAATTAAAAAGTACAATAAACTTGATTCCTTCTTCGTTATTTGAATATTTTTAAAATGATTCCTAAACTTGAATTAATTTCAAATGAATGAGGATATTTATAATTGAAAAATTAATTATAAAACAGCTTAAAAATAAGTTGAACAAGGGAATTTAGTATATTGTGGACGTTGCACGTTCCTAGACTGCTTGCGGATTTATCTTTGCTGACAGGTCATTATTTCTGTGAAAACTGATGTAGATGTCAGATATCGGATATGCTATCGTAGGAAAAATATTCATTTAAGGAAGTTAAGACCAACATTTAAAAAACGGCGAATTTAAATTTTTAAACAAAATAATTAAATGATCGACAATTACAACAAATATTATTCAATTTCCAGCATTCTTAAGATAAGAAATATAATTATGCACTTTTGAATGAAACTGAAGTGAAAAAAGTGGCAGACTGTGAAATTAGGTGATAAATTAGCAAAAGGGTTAAATTGCGTGTGGACGTGAGATGCTCGCTGAAAGCGTCGTTAACACCTTCCCGTACCTGTTCGTCGTTAAATAATATTTATCGGCCTGTAATAAGCATCGCGGTGGCTTTAAGCTGGGGACCAGGACCAGGCACATCCATCAACGACTGAAACTCACTTTCCAGAAATTCATTTCATAATCGTTTCAATCTCCACAACTAATTTCCGGACTTGTATTTCATTTTTATAGACATTCATTTTCAATAATGTTTGCAATTCAATTATTTTAAAGGACCAAAAAGACTTACTGAAACAATTTAATCATTATTATGTGAAATGTGTAGTTTAAGTGCGACAGAAAGTTACTGCGCAGCCATAAATGCGATGGGAATCTACTGCGCAGCCATAAGTTCCATAGGGATCTACTGCGCAGCTTTAAGTACCACAGGGATCTAGTACGCAGCTGTAAGTGTCCCGAAAATCTACTGCGCATAAATCCATGCCATAGGGATCTACTGCGCAGCCATTGCGTTATACGGCTGCGCAGTAGTTTTCTAAGGCATTTATTGATGCGCAGTAGATCTCTGTTTAGTTCTGGACTACAAAGAAAGCAGAAAATCGTATTTTTTGATACGATTCCTGTTTACAATCCAGGAAAGATGGAATTAGATGTTGATGAGCCTTTGATTCTTCGTTCCTGCTGCAATTTGTTTTTATCCTTTTATCCTTCCTGCTGCCTACGTGTTGCAGGTTGTCGACGTAAGAAAGTGCCAGGAGTGAATGAAAAAGGCAGTAAGGAGAGTAAGGGGCGATCACCTTCGTACCTGTGTTCACATACACATGCCTCAATACATATGCCATTTACGCATACACACAAATATACACATAAATATACGCGTAAATATATACATATTTCTTCTACTCAACTCTTACATTCGGACGATACGGAACCGGTCGCATTTCATTCATCATCGACGTGGACGATTGCGATACTACTGACTCTGTGATTTTCTCATGCACATTGCACATATTTACATAAGTAGTGTTTTCTTCGGTCAACACTGAACATTTTATTCTCACGGTTTATCTATCATTACCCCATTTCAATCACTCACATAAATGCCAAAGGAAGATATTTCCAATTTGCATGATTCTATCTTTAAAACTTCTGCTCAGTCTTTATTTTTAGTGGATTTTTAATTTTTACAGAAATCAATTTTTTCATTCCTCCAATTGTTTGTAATTACAATTTTTGTGCTTCCAATTGTTTATGATTTCAATTGTTCAAGATTCCAACTTTTTTATACTTCCAAATTTTTATGATTCAATTGTTTATGCCTCCAATGGCTCAAGATTCCAATTTTTGTATGCTTCCAATTGGTTATGGGTCCAATTGTTTATGATTCCATTTTTTGTGTGATTGTTCAAGATTCCAACTTTTTTATACTTCCAAATTTTTACGATTCCAATTGTTTATGCCTCCAATTGCTCAAGATTCCTATTTTTGTATACTTCCAATTGTTTATGATTCCATTTTTTGTATCACTGTTCAAGATTCCAACTTTTTTATGATTCCATTCTTTGTATCACTTTTCAAGATTCCAACTTTTTTATACTTCCAAATTTTTATGATTCCCATTGTTTGTCTTCAATTGTTTAAGATTCCAATTTTTGTATGCTTCCAATTGTTTATGATTCCATTCTTTGTATCATTTTTCAAGATTCCAACTTTTTTATACTTCCAAATTTTTATGATTCCAATTGTTTATGCCTCCAATTGCTCAAGATTCCAATTTTTGTATGCTTCTAATTGTTTATAGGTCCAATTGTTTATGATTCCATTTTTTTAATGATTTTTCAAGATTCCTACTTTTTTATACATCCAAATTTTTATGATTCCCATTGTTTGTCTCCAATTGTTCAAGACTTCAAATTTTTTATGATT
>JAUESH010000001.1:302597-312708 GCA_032275165.1 Synergus magnus | reverse complement strand
TAAACAATTGGTTATATAAATAATTGATTGTATAAATAATTTGTTGCATGAACAATTGATTGTATAAACAATTGGTTATATAGACAATTGTTTACATAAACAATTGGTTGTATAGACAATTGAATGTATAAAAAATTGGCTGTATAAACAATTAGCTGTATAAATAATTGGTTGTATAAACAATTCTTTGTGTAAACACTTGTTTGTATAAACAATTGGTTATATAAATAATTGATTGTATAAATAATGTGTTGCATGAACAATTGATTGTATAAACAATTGGTTGTATAGACAATTGGTTACATAAACAATTGGTTGTATAAACAATTGGTTGTATAGACAATTGAATGTATAAAAAAATTGGCTGTATAAACAATTGGTTGTATAGACAATTGAATGTATAAAAAAATTGGCTGTATAAACAATTGGCTGTATAAATAATTGGTTGTATAAACAATTCTTTGTGTAAACAATTGGATGTATAAACAATTGGTTATATAAATAATTGATTGTATAAATAATTTGTTGCATAAACAATTAGTTGTATAAATAATTGGTTACACAAACAATTGGTTGTATAAACAATTGGATATATAAAATTGGATGTATAAACAACTGAATGCATAAAAAATTGGATGTATGAAAAATTGTGAGCATAAAGAATTGAATTCGTGAACAATTGTATGTATAAATTTAGTCCCTGTTTCTACGCCACTGATTTATCATGACTCGAAAACCAGATCAGGATCGAAAATTCAACCTGCAAATCGAAACTGAACTCGAAGTTCATCGACTGCATCTTGATCAAGATATAAATGTCGAACTGCTGAAAGTGCCCTAAATTTCAAAGTCTCTGTATCGCCTGCGACTTATTTCATTAAATAAATTTAAAAAATAATTTAAAAAGTAAGGAAATTATTGAGAAATCTTATTTAATGAAAGAAAAGTATGATTTTCTTTTAGAGCTCAAGTGCTGGCTCATTTGCTTGTCAAAGAATCATTGTTGAAGCGTGTAATTGGCACAAAACATATGTATGTTATGTCGGAATGACTAACAAGCAAAAACATTTTGAAAAAAAAAACAGAAAAAAAATGATAAAGGCATGGTGTAAGAAAACCTTATCAGCAAAGTTCTGCTTGCTTGGCTTAACATTCTCTCTCGCGTGAATTAAAAAGAGCCATAAACCCTTTATCGCAAGAGGCTGAGTCTGCAACCAGGAAAGATTTCTTCTCATATTCCTGAGAAGTGAATTAGCAATGTTTTAAGCATATAAACAAATTTTAAAAATCGTAAGTAGTTAATTTTGTAAAGATGAACAACTGGGTGAATAAACAATTCGAAGAATAAAAAATTTCAGGAATAAAATTGGATACATGAACAATTGGAGTCCTAATCAATTTGTAGCATACAATAATTAAAATCGTGAACAATTGGAATCATAATCAATTGGAACAATACAAAAATTAGAATTAATGAACAATTGGAAAGATAAAAAATTGGATACATATACAATTGGAAGAATACTAAAATTAATAACAATTGGAGGTAAAAAAAATTGTAATAACAATCAATTAGATCAGAAACAGTTGAAATTAAAAAAAAAAGTTGAAAGCATAAACAATTGGAGGCATAAAAAATTGTAATAATAATTAATTGGCAGAACAGACCATTAAAAAATAGTAAGCATTAAAATTGAAAAGTATTTGCAAATTGGACTCATGAATTCATTTATTTTTATATATAATAATATAAAACGCAAAGTCCCTGGAAGATAAATAAATAATTCATAGAAACTAATAAAATGCAAAAGCATTGGCCTTCTTAAGTAATTGCCATGAAACCAAGAATAGGAATAAAAATACGAACGAGTTTGAAAATATTATAAAAAGTCTTAAGCCCTTCGCGAAGTGACAATAAAGAAACGGCCTGGCGAGTTGATAATCGAAGAAGAATGTTAAATATGGTTAATTAACGAGAAAGTATCTTTTCGAAATCGATCCCACGGGAATTAATTTGAGTAATAAATATGTAAAGCTGGGATTATCGTAGACAATTTAAGACTCATATACACACTTAATGTGTATAATTTTGTGCTTATGTGTGGAGTGTATTATGAAATAACAAAAATATTTAACGATGTAGCTACGCTACTGAGCAGACATGCGTGAGTGCGTGTTTGCATGTTTTCTTGAACGCACGCACGTTATTAACCAAAGCTTTGGTCGCTCTAGGCAAATTGCAACGAGAAGCAAATAATCCAAAGAACCCGAGTCGCTCGAAGCCCACACAACACGTGGACGTCCATTCAAAGTTATAGTTAATCGAGTGGCACTTGACAATATTTTTTTTTCTCAATTTCTGCAGTTTTTTACATTTTCTTAGTCATTATTAGAGTTTCCTGGCTTTGGGCAGAAATCCTTATACAGTTTCGATCTGGTGTCGATCCATCGTATTATTTTGACAGATAACTGACATATGGCCCAAACTTGACATAAGGCCCAAAATTGTCATAGGGCCCAAATTTGACATAGGACCCAATATGGACCTGCACCACAAAACTGACCTAGGGCCTAATATTTACACCGGGCCCAAAACTGTAATAGGGCCCAATTTGGATATAGGACCCAGTATGGACATAGGACCCAATACAGACCCAACCCAAGACTGGTACAGAATAAAATATGGACATAGGACCCAATATGAACACAGGTTTCAATGTGGATATAGGGCCCAATATAACCATAGGTCCCAAAGTCGACATAGGATTCAATGTGGATATATACCAGAAAACTTGCCTAGGGCCCAATATTTACACCTGGACCAAAACTGGAATGGGGCCCAATATGGATATAGGGCCCAATGTGTACACAGGACCCAACATGGACATAGACCCCAATATGGAAACAGGATTCAAAATGGACAAATGACCCAATATGGATATAGGACCCGATGGAGATATATGACACAAAATGGACCCAGGACCCAATATTGACATAGGACCCAATATGGACACATGACCCAAAATGGTCCTAGGACCCAATATGGACATAGAACTCAATATGGATATATAAACAAAAATGGACATAGGGCCCAATATGGACTTAGGACACAAAACTGATATAGGACCCAACATGGACAGAGGACCCAAAACTGATATAGGACCCAACATGGACAGAGGACACAATATGAACATAGCACCAAATATGGACATAGATCCCAAAGTAGACATAGGACCCAATATGGAAATAGGACCCAATAGGGGTATAGGACCCAATAGGGGCATGTGACCCAATATGTATATAATAATAAATATGAAAATAGGACCCAATATGGACATATGTCTCAAAGTGGACATAGGACCCAATGTGGACATAGGACCCAAAACTGAAATATGGTCCAATATGGACCTAGGACACAATATGGACACAGGATCCAATATGGACATAGGTCCCAGTAAGAGCATGAAACCAAATATGGACTTAGGACCCAATATGGGTATAGGGCCCAATATGGACACACAGGACACAATATGGACATAGGATATTAAATAAATCATAAAATAGAGTATATAAAATATTTAAGAATAAATTTAACTAAAAATGCTTAAAATAGATATAAGGCCCAAAATCAATATATCACCTAAAGCTACGAAAGCCTTTCTTGTAGGCGCTTAATGCCTACTATATCTAATTTTTTAACCTTTTTTAATTCACTTTTCAATTTATTAACTAAAAGAGTAAATTGACCGGTTCCATTTTTGGATAAAACTTGAAAATGGCTGAAAATGAAAATACTGTCTAGATCCTTTAGATACGCCAATGATGACTCATTTCTTGCGAGTAATAAGATCCTGGGTAATGAGTAACGCCCGGATCGAGACTATAATTTCGTCGTTTATAAAGCGAAAAGTTACGTGAAGCTATGTTACTGTTTTGAAGGTAGCATTACGCAGTAAGTGATACCTGACCACTTTTCGATTTATTGAACGATAAACGGCCAGTCATTACTGGACGCAATTCTAGCCGCCCTTTCAGGGCTCTGCAAAAAAATTCCCATTCCAATAAGATTGCTCTTTCTCGAAATTGAGATATTATTTTTTTAAATCCCGTACAAAAACCTTCATCTGGTTATATGAAAAATATAACAGTACTTTTATGGAATTTTTTTAAAATCCGTATGTTAAATTCTTCAAATTTGATTGCATTGAATTTTTGATGCTTCTAACTTTGGATGCTATGCATTTTCCATTATTCAAATTAATTTTTAATTCATCGACACGAAATAAAATCATTTCTTCCACATTCATTTTTAATCCGATAATCATTTAAGATTGCATTCCAGACATAAAACTTCGGTTTAATCTGACGTCTGACCGAGAAAGGATTGCACTACTTAAGCTTGTCTTGCAAAGCAATAATATGTCACTGATTGTGAATTGAGCAAGATATAATAATATATTATGCATAAAGCTTATAATTTAACATTATTATCGTTGAACTGCCTCCTCCCCTCTCCCCCGTTCTCAAAGACTCGCAGAATCTGATTTGCCCTTGGGAATGGCTCTTAAATCCTCGCAGACAAATTGTTAAATAATTCAATTTATAATGAGATGATTACAGGATAGAAAAAGTCCATAAATCTCTGTCGTTTAAGCTCAGAGGTTGTAAATTATTTTATTTACTGTTAACGAATCAATTTCCAGATACTTATCCTCTTGTAGGAATTTAATAGAATTTTTATTTCATTTTCTTAGGATATTAAAATTAATGACTGGTTGAATTAATCGAGCCGATTTAATTAATTTCATTTATTCAAAGTTTTTCGATTGCTAGATATCAAATAGAGATTTTTTTTTTGTTACAGGTTGTCGTTGCAACATTCTTGGCTCGACTTCGTCCGGTTGTGATTTGATGACTGGACAGTGTCCCTGCAAGCCTTATGTCATTGGCAGACAGTGCGATCGTTGTCAGGTAAAATTTTTAAAATCCATATTAGGAATATAAATTTGAATGTATCAACAATTGGATACATGCACAACTGGTGACATAGGCATTTGGATGTATTAAAATTGGTTGCATAAACAATTTGGAAAATAAACAATTGGATGTATGCAAAATTGATTGCATAAACATTTGAATACATAAACAATACAATATATAAGCAATTGGTTGTATAAACAATTGGCTGTATAAACAATTGGATGTACAAACAATTGATTGTATAAACAATTGATTGTATAAACAATTGGCTGTATAAACAATTGGATGTACAAACAATTGATTGTATAAACAATTGGATGTACAAACAATTGGATGTACAAACAATTTATTTTATACAAAATTGGATGTACAAACAATTGTGTGTACAAACAATTGATTGTATAAACAATTGGATACATACACAAATGGGAGTATTCAAAATTGGCTGTATAAACAATTGTGTATATAAACAATTGGCTGTATAAACAATTGGATGTACAAACAATTAATTGTATAAAAAATTGGATGTACAAACAATTTATTGTATAAAAAATTGGATGTACAAACAATTGTGTGTACAAACAATTGGATACATACACAAATGGGAGTATTCAAAATTGGTTGTATAAACAATTGTGTATGTAAACAATTGGTTGTATAAACAATTGGATGTGCAAACAATTGATTGTATAAACAATTGGATGTACAAACAATTTATTGTATAAAAAATTGGATGTACAAACAATTGTGTGTACAAACAATTGATTGTATAAACAATTGGATACATACACAAATGGAAGTATGCGAAATTGGTTGCATAAACAATTGTGTATATAAACAATTGGTTGTATAAACAATTGGATGTACAAACAATTGATTGTATAAACAATTGGATGTACAAACAATTGTGTCTACAAACAATTGTGTGTACAAATAATTGGTTGTATAAAAAATTGGATCTATAAACAACTGAATGCATAAACAATTGAATATATGGAAAATTGGATGTATAAAAATTGAGAGCATAAACAATTGAATACTTAAACAATTATAAACTTCCGTTTGTAGGAAATTAATTTTTTAATCTTTATATATATTTTTTTTCTTTTCATGAAGAATAACTATTGGGGCTTGACCACTGGGGCCGGATGTGTCCCTTGTGAATGCGACTCCACAGGATCTGTAAAGTCCTCCTGTGATGATAAATCAGGACAGTGTTATTGCAAGCCTGGTATAGGAGGTCCCCTGTGTGACAATTGCTTGCCAGGTTTCTACGGATTTTCTGAAAACGGTTGCCTTGGTAAGCAAGAAACTTCATTAATAACAACAACAATAATAATAATAATAATAATAATAATAATAATAATAACTCTATATCTAAAAATAATCTTATCAGTCAAAAAAAAATTAAGAAACCTTCTAAATGAGTCTTGGAGAAGATGGAATCAACTTAAAAGACAGTTTATCATTCAAGTTAGCTCCATGCCCTTTTGTCTCAAATATCTCTGCATGCTAAATGTCCTTATCCTTATCCTCAATCTAGACCCCCTGGATGCTGAACGAATTGCCTCTCTCCCTTTACCTTTATTGTGCACTAAAAAATTTTTATTCTTATTTTTGTTTATCTCTTATCAACTTTTGATGAGGCTTTTATACTCTGTAAATGGAATTCTATTCTTAGCTCCATTCAGTAGCATTTGAGGCATTTTGTCATGCAAGAGTAGAAATTCTGATTGCAAATCCTTGTTGAAATTAATAGGGTGAGGGATGAGTAGGGGGAGAGGGAGTGATGAGGGGATAAGAGGGGTTCTGAGGGGGCAATGGTGGGGATTATATATTGCGAAGAAAGGAGGGGGCTTATATGGAATTAAAGGGGAGGGGAAAGACTGAGCGCATAAACAATTGAATGCATAAACAATTGGATGTATGTAAAATTGGTTGCATAAGCAAGAGGAGGGGGCGAGGGGGAAGCGATGAGAGGCAGGGGATAAATAGTTCTAAAAAGTCAAGGGTGAATGTTATTTTGCTGGGAATAACTGGAAGAAATAGAGGTGGTCATGTAGGTTAGTAAGGGGAGGGGGTACAACGAGGCGAAGGGTGGGGCGAAGAGGTTCTAAGAGGGCAAGATTGAAAACTATGCACTCGAAGTAACGGCGAGTTCTAGCAGGTCAAGTTTGGGCGTTATATAATGGAATTAATGGGGAGTGAAGAAAGTGGCCCTGTATGGGAGACTAAGGGGGAGGGGGCGACGGAAGCGAGGAGCTGAGAGGTTCTAGAGGAGGATAAAAGTGGATATTATGTGGTGCGAGTAATGGAGGTGACTCTATATATGGTTATTAATGGGGAGGGACTGAGGGGGAGTAAAGAAGATGTCCCTGTAGGGTTGAGTAAGGCGGAGGGGGCGATGTAATAAAGGGGCTGAGAGGAACTATAGGAGGGTAAGATTGGGTATTATATAGAGAGAGTAACAGAGATGGTTCTATATGGATATTAACGGGCGTGGCGAGGGGAAGTGAAGAATATGACTGTAGGAATGCATAAGGGGGAGGGGGTAATGTCATAGAGGGAATATTAAGTTTTAAGGGAAGGACAATGATATAGTGGAATTAAGGGAGGTGGCCCTATATGGGTGATTAAAGAGGAGGGATGAGGGAGAGCGATTAAAGGGGTGCTATAAAGGGGAGGGGGCAATGTGATAGAGGAGATAAGAGGTTTTAAGGGGTGGGCGAGAGCGGGTACCATACACTAGAATTAAAGGAGGAGGATGCGTAAAGGGGAGGGGGCAATTTCATAGAGGGAATAAGAAGTTTTAAGGGGAGGACAATAATACAGTGGAATTAAGGGAGGTGGCCCTATATGGGTGATTAAAGAGGAGGGGTGAGGAGAAGGGGGAGGGTTTTGAGGGATGCTGTAAAGGGGAGGGGGCAATGTCATAGAGGGGATACGAGGTTCTAAGGCGAGGGCAAGAGCGGGTATTATACACTGGAATTAAAGGACGTGGCCCTATAGGAGTGATTAAAGAGGAGGGGTAAGTGGAGGCGATTAGAAAAACGAGAGAGAGAGGGGCTAAGAGGTCCTAGGAGGAGGCAAGAGTGATTTTTAAATACTCGGAATAACGGGGAATACGAACGATGGGAGGGAGTGAGAGAGAGATACTGGCGGTTGTACGGGAGGGGGCTATATATATGGAGTGGGGAGGGGATGGCGAGGGGGGGCGGAGGGGGGCGTGGGAGGGGGCGGAGGGGGAGGGGAGGGGATGTAGAAAGTCAGAAAAGGGACGTCGGAAGAAAAGTGTCGTTATCAGAAATTTGCAAGTATTGAAAATACTAAAGTTTGTAATAATTGGAAGCAATAAAGTTGAAGCTATAAGTAAAATGAATTTAAAAAATTGTTATGTATATTACTAGACTCAGGCTTCATTTGAATTTACAGAATGTGAACCCTGCGATCGGCCAGGTCATATATGCGATCCCGGTACGGGACGTTGTGTTTGTCCGACGCTGACCTTTGGAGAACATTGCGATCGATGCAGACCAGGTTCCTATGATCTTCGGGCAGGTGTGGGTTGCAAGCCTTGTGCTTGCACGCCAGGTTCCTCCAGGTCACAATGCTCACCGAACGGCCAGTGCCCCTGCAGGGACGGCTTCGACGGCCTCAGATGCGAGCGGTGTGCCGTAGGTTACTACGGATATCCTAGATGTCGTCCCTGCAACTGTAATCCCGATGGGACCCTGCCCTGTCCCACTGAATCGGGATTGTGCGAGTGTGACGCTAATGGACAGTGTCCTTGCAAGGTCAGCTCAGTTTTGACGGAATTTTTAGATAATTTTGTAAATTTATAAAATTTCTGGTTTATAAAATTATTATAATTGATATTTTTAATAAGATTTAGTAAATTTGTATTGTGATTTAAATATTGTTAATTATTCCAGGAAAATGCTGTTGGTCGTCGATGTGACGAATGTAGGGAAGGTACCTTTGGACTTGCGGAAGAAAATACGAAAGGGTGCACTGAATGCTTCTGCTTTGGAAGATCGACTCTCTGTCGACAAGCTGGCCTCAGTTGGGGACAAAGAAGACTCCAGAGGCCGAGAGTTTTATATATTAATGATACAGTCAACGACATTGTGGTACGATTATTTTTTTAGATCTATTTTATAATTTTATTATTATTATTATTTATTAATTAATATTTTTTGTTACAGATCACTGGATATGGATCTTCATTCATTTTACCATCATTCTATAATGGATTAAACAAAACAAATGGATTAACAGTCATTCCAGAAACAGAGGGGGATGTTACTTTTCCCTCAAATTTGCAACCTGAGTATCCACTTTATTGGCAGCTGCCAAAGTCATTTTTGGGCGATAAGGTAGCACAAAATATAGGATATATTTGTTTTTTTTATAAATTATAATGGAGAAAGTACTAATTTATCTGTTATTCAATTTATAAATATCAATTCTAGTAATTTTTTATTATATTTAAGTTTATAAATTTATTCCGTTTTAGGTTGTCTCCTACGGTGGTTTCCTCAGATTTACTACTGCAGTTTCCGACGATGGTTATCCACTGCCTTCAAGCCATCGTTATCCAATCGTTCAAATCCAAGGCAATCACAAAATCGTTCTCGAATATTATCTTCACCTCCCAGTCACTGATAACCACTACGAGATCCGGTACAATACAAATTTCAGTCGAAACAGTTTTTTTTTTTAATTTTATATTTATAAATTTATTTTTTATGTTTCAATTTTCAGGTTTCATGAATCTTTATGGCAGCTGCAAAATCAGCCCGACTTCAAAGTGACACGAGAAATGCTGATGGTCGCTCTCCAAAATTTGCAGCATATACTTCTGAAGGCTTCGGATTTTGCGGAATTTTCAATGGCGACGTAGGAACACTTTATTTAATTTGATTTTTGTCTCTTAAATTGGAAAATTTGCTAATCGGACAATATTGCATATGTGATACATATATTGATAAATTTGTAATTTGCAAGCACAATTTGTAACAGCGTTGCCAGATACACGGAGCAGAATTATGGAATCAAAAAGTATCTTATTTCAATCACTTTGCCGTGTTTTCTCAAAAAGTATCTTATTTCAATCACTTTGCCGTGTTTT
>JAUESH010000001.1:281857-294821 GCA_032275165.1 Synergus magnus | reverse complement strand
AGATTCCTTAAAATCCCATGAAATCCCTTAAAATTTCTAAAAATCCCAATAAATGTCGTAAAATCCTTCTAAATTCCTTAACATTATTCAAAATCCCAGGAAATAGGATTTTTTGAGAATTTTAGATTAATTTTTTTTTCTTTGTGTATAGGATGTAATCAACATTGGAGCATTTAAAATAAAAAAAAAAAAGAATTTGGAAATTATCAATTTCTACCTACAACAGTTACCAGAATAAAATTCTTTTCCACAGAATTGCAGAGACAATACGGCTGGACCGAATTGTGAAATCTGTGCCGAAAGTTTTCATGGCAATCCGGATTTCGGAGGTTGCAAAGCTTGTCCCTGTCCTCAATACGACAAGAAATTTTCAACAGGCTGCAAAGTCCTTCCCGACAACGACGTCGTCTGTCGTTGCAAACTCGGTTAGTATTTTAAATTTAAAAAATTCGAATTCTTCATTTTACTCAACAAATATTATAATCAGATATTTTTTCGTTCTGTAGCGCTATTCACTTTGTAAATAGAAATGTGCGTACAGAGCGAAAAAATACCTAGTTCAAATATTTGTTAAGTAATATGAGGAATTCGAATCAAAATTCTCGAACAGTTCAGAATTTTCTTTTCATTAAAAAATTTTTTGTATAAATTCAGGTTACTCTGGGCCTCGATGTGAAAGATGCGCTTATGGTTTTTATGGGTTTCCAAACATTCCTGGTGGAAGCTGCACACCCTGCAATTGTAATCCGGCCGGAAGTGCGAGCGACGAATGTGATCAGGAAACTGGACAATGTAATTGTAAACCAGGATCGACTGGAAGAGATTGTTCCGAGTGCACAGCCCCTCGTCATGTTTTTATTGATGATGTTTGCACCTGTAAGTTTCAAAAATTAAAAAAAAAAAGAATTATTTTATTTTGTAGCGTTTGTTTTTAATTCAATTAATTAATAATTCTGTTACAATCTTCTAAATATCTTCAATATTTATTATTTAGTAGTTTCAATAATTCATTTTGTTCAAAAAAGACTAGAATTCAGGTTGGCAGTACTTCCAATCTCAAATAGACTGGTACCAACCTAAATTGTCAGTATTGCCAACCGAAAAATCTCGGGGTTTCCCCCGATTATTTAAAATGGAGGACTTTATTAAGAATTTAAGATTACCATTCAAAATACATTTTTATTATACTCGAGAGTTATTTAGAATTCGTCTTATAGAAAATCCCTGTATTTTTGAACTTTTTTTTAATTACTTTTTTTTTGCAGCTTGTAATGATAATTGTACCGGACTTTTGCTGGACGATATGGAGTGGATTTCGAATAAACTAGGCAGGGAAACAGCCCACATAGCGACTGGATATATTCCTCCTCCCTGGGAAGAACTTTTCAATATAGATGCAAATGTGACAATATTTTTAGACGAATTAAATCAGCGAAAGGAAATAAGACAGAGACTACGAAAAGTTCCCTGGCACGATTTAAAAAAACTGAAGAAGGACTCTGAGGGTTATTTACATAATGTAAGTGGATTGGAATCGGAAATTGTTTATAAATATTCAATTATTGATGTTTATTTATTTTTATTAAGGGTGTTGAAGCCAATTTCTAACTATAAAATTCGATTTCCTCATTTTACTCAACAAATATTATAATTAAATATTTTTTCGCTCTGTAGCGCTATTTACTTTTTAAATAGAAATATGCATACAGAGCGAAAAAATGTATAGTTTTAATCCTTTTTTTATAAAATGAAATTTTTAGTTTAGAACTTTGACCCAACATCCTTAATATTTATTTTAATTTATGAAATTGAACAGGCAATGGAGCTGGAAAATCGAGCGAGGATGTTGAAGTCAAGAAGTGAAGATTTTCAGAACAATGTCTTCAGTTTAGGAATGAATTTCGATGAGCTGAAGAAACAAATGCGAGGTACAATTTTCTTATCTTCCATATCATTATATTTGGTCTCTGATAGTTCTTTATCTTCAATTCTTCACATTTTTTATTTTCAGACACGATTTCACAATTAATTCGATATGGAAACGAGAACAAAAAGGTTGAATTGAAACAAGCCTTGCAGGAAGCAAAATTAATTCTAAATGGAATAAAAAACTTCGACCTTTCTGGCAGAACAAAAATTTTGGAAAATCTTATAGAGTACTTATTATCTTCATTTCTATTAATAAAAACAAAGTTCTAGTCTCAAAATTCGATTTCTTCATTTTACTCAACTAATATTATAATTATTTTTTTTTTCTACTCATTTTATTAAATAAAATGAAGAGTTCGAATTTTGAAGTTAGAACTTGGACCCAAACCTATTTATTTTTGTTTGTAGGGATTGTACCGAATACGTCGAATGGTTGAATTCTCTTTACGACTCGAGTGGAGATGTTGAAAAGGTGAAAGAAGAAGCTGAAAAATATTCTAAAAAATTGGACGATTTTGAAATGAAGATAGAAGAGACCATGGAGACTTTTTTCACTTACGATGGTCTTTACAGCGAAATAAATAGGACTTTAGGCGAAGCGGATTACAGTCGAAATCAAATAAAGGATTTGGATTCAGACATAACAGATTTGATGGACGAAGGAAATAATTTAGTCGAAGAGGCTCGTGGCTGTTTGCTCGATGCCCAAAATAATTTCCAGGTTCGTTAACTATAAATTTAAAAAAATCTTTCTTTAAAAATGATTACACGGAAAGATTTCTTTAAATTTTGATTTTTGAGCAGGATTTTCCAGAGGAGCAGAAAAGACTGAATTATCTGATAGAAAATCTAAAAATGAAGGAGGAAATTCTTTATGGATTAAATTTAGAGTATGAAAAAAAATATGTGACTCCAGCTGTGGATCATGCGAGAAATCTTTCGGATTATGTGGATCGTTACGTCGGGTAATAATAAATTAATTAATCAATAATACTTCACGGCGCGTCTGAACCAACTTTAATTAAAAGGTCTTTGCATATGAGATTTTCCTATTGATTATAGTTGTCTAACATCCCACGAACATTTTGAGACCAAAAACAAAAAAATCGCGGGGGCGCGTTTTGAAAAAAGTTTATTTTTTTTATTTTTAATAAAAACAGGAAACATTTTGCTCCTAAAACGTGACAATCTGCATTTAAATTTATTTTTAATATATGTATATAGTTTATTTTGTAACCCAAGGAGTTTTATTGTAAAGCAATAATGTCTAAAACAAAATTTTTTTGAAAATAATAAATAATTTCTTATGAATTAATATACTTTATAGAACCCCTCGTATTCTAAAATATATAATTTATATTATTCTTAAAATTTAAACACAAATTATCACATTTTATAAAAAAAAATTTCGTTTTGTATTACAAAAAAATATAAAAAAAAACTTTTTTCAAAATGCACCCCCGCGATTTTTTTTTTTTTTCGTCTTAAAATGTTCGTGGGATATCAGACAACTATAATAAATAGGAAAATCTCATATGCAAAGACTTTTCAATTAAGGTTGGCTCAGACGCACCGTGATCTAGTTAATAAATAATAAAAATAGTAAATTAACTGTCGCTTGAAATTTTTCCTTCGACTTTTCTGTCGAGAACAGTCTTTTTTCAGAAACTCGAAACCAGGCAGCGAATCCTTTGAAGGCAAGTCAGGCCTACAAAAATATTTTTGATAGTCTGCAAAACGCCGAAATTGCAGCACGAGAGACGAACGAAATCGCCGACGACGTTTACAAAACGGTAAATCTGAAAATAAGTTATAAATTAATTTTTTGTAAATTAATTATGAGGTTCTGATTCATAAAATAATTTTTTTTGAATAAAGGTCTATCCTGATGGACCACAAACGAAATCCCTGCTCGATACGACACGAGAAATGATGGAAAAGTCTACGAAACAATTGAATAAAGTAAAAGAATATGAAATTCCTTTGTCAAAATCGAGGCAAAAAGTGGAAATGCAAAAACAGTCTGTTGCGGATTTAAAAAATTCTTTAAATAGTACAGGAAACAAAGATAATGAAATAAATATTAGACTTCGTGAATTCCACAGTGAAAGTAAAACATGTAAATATATTTTATTAGTTTGTTATGAATTTTATTTGAAATTTAATGATAATAAAAAAATTAGATAATCCTGTTCTTTTATTTTTTAGTGCACGAAAGTCTGCAGACAGTTTTGGAAGAGAATGACGAAATCATGGAATCGATACAAGATTCGAAAAAATTAATTGATGATTATAAGGAAGGAATAGCAAATGGCCTAAAGCCAAAATTGCAGGAATTGAAACGCGAGGGTGATTCGAAAATCAGCCTTGCTAGTGAACAATGTTAGTAAAATGAAAGAAAATTAATTACAACAATTCTTTTTTTATTTGTAAATCATAAAATATTTATTATATTTATTTTTTTTTTTAGTAACGGAGGCACAAAATAATATCAAAAGGGCAGATGAGAAACTTTTAAGTTTAGCAAACGCTTCTGCGAAACGACAAATGGAATTCGAAAAATGGAACGGAACCCTGGCAGAAAAATTGCAAAAGCTAAAAGACAAAATAATGGAGGCAAAAAATACCGCCGACGGGGTAAAAATCCCACATTTAAAAATATTTTAAACAAATAATTTTTGTAGAATTTATCACTAATGAAAATTAAGACTAATTGATGTTAAATATTGTTGGTCTACTATTCATTTTTATTTTTTGTCAATATTTAAATATTGACAATTTTTTTTTTTGAGTTGTAAAAAAAATGTCAATATTTAAATATTGACAAAAAATAAAAATGAATAATAGACCAACAATATTTAAAATCAATTAACCTTATTATTCCACGCTATTCAACAAATTAATATCGTTAAAAAAAAAATGAAAATTGTTTACAGATTCGAATATCGTTGAAATCTGTGGATGGCAAAAAATGTGTAAGATCTTACAGGCCAGGATCTTTACAACCTTCCTCAACAACAACAATCGTAATGACTTTTGCGGTTGCTCAGAATAAAAGAGACGGTTCTCTATTTTACCTTCCAAGTGGAGTAAATGTAGGTTAAAAGAAATAATTTAATATATATTTAAAAATATATTTAATTCGATAAATAGAGAAATATCCAACAATTTAATCTGAAAAATAATTTCAATTCAGGACGACTTTATGGCACTCGAAATGGTCGACAGAAAAATCAGATTTGTCTGGAATGTTGGGGGTGGAACCGGAGTCGTAACTCACCCAGAAATTCTTGAACATGGTGACTTTTCCGATGATGAATTTTGGTATCGAATCGAAGCTGAAAGGTATTTAAATCAATTCAGAATAATCCAGAATATATTAAATTAAACTGAACTAAACTAATTTTTTTTAAAATTTCCAGAACAAGAAACGTTGGAAAATTGAGTGTTCGCAAACAGATATCAACATCAGGGGACTATCTTCCCCAATTAAATTCCACGAACAAAGAATTTGGACGATTTGATGTCTCAGTTGTTGATAGAGTTTGGCTTGGAGGAATTCCAGAATCTCAAAGAAGACCGAGCGAATTAACTGCAACAAATGGACTTCCAGGTTGTGTTCACCAAGTTATTCTAGATGGAAAACCCATCGGACTTTGGAATTTCGTTTCTACTGCTCCTGACATGGCTTGTCAGGCTTGCGTCGAAGGGTAAATTTCTTTTTATATCTTTTTTTTCAAAAGTAGGCAGTTGTAAGTGCCGTAAAAATCTACTGCGCAGCTCTAAATGCCATAGAAACCTACTGCGCAGCCATACGTGTCATATAAGTCTACTACGCAGCCATAGACCTGCGCAGTAGATCTGCAAAGCATTTATAGTTGCGCAGTAGGCTTCAGTGGGACTTAGAGCTGCGCAGTAACTTTCACGCCTGTTATAGATACTACCAGTTAACAAAATAATAATTTGAAGACTAATTATTAATTCTTTCAGAGTTGAGGACCCCCGAGACGACATTGCCTACAGTTTTAACGGAGAAGGCTACGCTGTCAGAAGCAGAGTGACTTCCGGACCTTACAACAAATACACTTTTGGCATTTCTCTCAGTTTCAGAACACTCGACGAAAACGCTCTTCTTTTTCTCGCCATCAATCCAAAGAATGTAAGCAACTTTTAGAGAGAAATATGAAAAAGGTATCAAAAGGAAGCAGTCTCTCTTAAAAATAAAATTTTCTTACAGAACCAACATGTGATGATATTCCTTCGAGAAGGTCGTGTCTTTTTGCACATTGGGTACGGAGGAAATATCAGTATCAAAATGTACTCGAGCTTCAAGTACAATACCGGAAATTGGACGAAAGTCGACGCCTTCAGACAGTACCAGTCTCGAAAAAATATAGAGAAGTGCAGTTTGAGTGTTGGTAGTGATAATGACAAAAAAATTGGAGTCCCTACGCCTCAGCCGAAGAAGGAAGACATTCCTGATTTCGAAGAAGCGAAATATTATATTGGCGGAGTTCCACCAAGTTTTAGGAATGAGGATTTAATTCTTCCGAGACCGGTTTCCTTCCTCGGCTGCATGTCCAACATTATCGTTCAAGAGGGCTACGACCCCATGGCCGAAAAATATTATGGAATTGAACCCAGTTGCGGAAATAGAGTAGGTTTTTTAATTATTATAGTTCTGATCATTTTAGTTTACAAACCCGAGTAATTTTAATTTTAATTTAATTTTTATTTAAATTTTAATTTTAATTGCAGCCTCTTCGCACTGTTGGATTCTACGGAGACGGATATCTGGAATATTCAGCCATTACTCTCAAGAAGGTGTCTTCATCGATTAGTCTTTCGTTTAGAACATTGCAAAAGGAAGCAATGATTTTGTTGTCCACTTTCCAAGGTCAGGAAGAGAGGCTCTCTGGCTTACCAAAGTCACAAGATGATGAGATGGTAACTCCCTGAATAGCTTCCAAACTGATCCGAAACTATTTTCGGATCAGTTTAGGGTCAGATAGAACAGATTTCAAGAGGATGACACTAATTTCCTATTAATTTTACAAATTCCAGAAGGACAATTATTACTCTCTCGTCATCATTAACGGGCAAATCGAAGTTAGATTGAACGGCGGGAAAGGAGAACTGGTTCTTCGATCTAATGGGACCTACAATGATGGGAAATATCACTCAGTCTTCATTAACAAAAAGAGGAAAATTATAGAGTTACGAGTTGATGACACTTATCAAGGCAGTGGAAACCTTCCAATCGCAACTGCGATCAAAGCTCCAGATTCAAATGGCGGATTGTATTTCGGAGGCCTGCCAGCTTTGATAAACGACACGAAGATGGTTTCTACTGCTGTTCCTCTTTATGGTTCGATCAGAGACGTTATGATCAATGATGAGTAAGTTTCCCTTGAAGATCCCTTCTATATTACTTTATCAAGCAACTTTTTAAACTCGGACTTACATCTTTTCCGTTTCAGGATTCTGAAGTTCGAAGAAGCGACATCTTTCGACCATGCGCAGATCGGAAGGTCTGGTCCGAACATGGGAAAAGATCCCCCGACTTATATATCATCCGCATCTCTTTCCCGAGGAATGTCGACCCAAGCAGAAGGTTGTCAAAAGGTCCCGTATTATTCCCTTGAACCTGGGGCGCTCAAGTTCGGAGACAAGCCTCACAGCCACACTCAATTCTACATCTCAATCAAGAAATTCTGGGAGAAGAAATACGCTATTGAGTTCGACTTCAGGACCTACTACCCGAATGGAATTCTATTCATAACTCCTGTAAGTTCCTGATCGAATAATTTTAGGTCTAATCTATGAATCTAATCTAGGAATACCTAGAGATTTTCAATATTTTTCGATCCTAATTATAATTGTACCTTTCAGGGAATAAAACAGAAGCCCTATTTCTTGGTCGTTCTTCGAGATGGTCAGCTTGCGCTCCAAATAAAGACTCGCCGGAAGAAGGAGCTTTTGTTCCAATCTCCTTACAACGACGGAAACTGGCACCATGTTGTGATCCGGCACGAGGAGCGAAAACTAACTTTAGTCGTTGATTCGCAAACGCCGAAGACGATGAAAATCCCCAAGAAGATCGGCCTTGCTTCGATGATGTACATCGGAGGTCTTCCGGAAAGTGGAACTCCTCTTCCTGAACAAGCGGTCGTCAAACTCGAGACACTAAAGGGGTGTATTCGAGGTTTAAGGCTCAATGGCAACATTTTTGACATGGTTGGGCCAACAAGTAGGGCCTACAACGTGGGCCAGTGTTTCCCGAGTGTGGAAAGTGGAGCATACTTTCAGGACGAGGCTTACGCAATCTACAGTAAGAAACTCTTCTATCTGTGGAAAATTCGATTTCTTCAGTTATTACTCAATAAATATTATAATTATATACTTTTTCCGCTCTTTTTTCAGAGAGGGAATTTGAGTTGAGCGCAGTTTTGGAACTTCAATTGGAGTTCAAGACATCCGAGCAATCGGGGGTTCTTCTTTCGATAACAGCACCAAGTGGATCTCCTTCCATGAGTCTAGAATTGAATAATGGAAAAGTAGTCATGTCCGCTGATTTGGGAGACAATAATCCTTTGTATGTGGAACAACGTTTCCCGAGTCATTACACCATCTGCGATAATAGATGGCACAAAATTCAAGCGATTTATAATGATGAGGAACTGGCACTCAAGGTTGATGACTTGGATCAGAAATACGGGCTTCCGGCAAATGTCAATTATCATTTTATGGATGAAACGGAACCGAGTCCTCTATATATTGGTGGATTACCTGGTACGTTTTTCTGTAGGTGGATGAGATTGAAGGGGCGCATGAAAATGCCCCAAATTTTGTTTTTCATAAAATTTATTTTACCTAAACTCATTTCATCTAATAATAATGTGCTATAATTTTTATTATTCATAATTTTTATTTTTCCGAATTATTGTTTAACATAATTTTTATTAGTCATAATTTTCATTTTTCATAATTTTTAATCTTCCTAATTATTATTTTCCATAATTTTTATTATTCATAATTTTCATTTTTTAATTTTCCTAATCGCTGTTTGTCATAATCTGCATGCAACATAAAGTCCAATCTTCATAGTTAAATTTCAAGTCGTTGTTTCCCATCTATGTCTAGTCAAAGTGGTCGGTAATATAGTTAAAGATGGCGCTGATAGATACTTCTTTTCAGTACTTAATGTGTGAAATGAAAATAGCGCGAAATTCAAAAAAGGTGATTATTATTCTCGGAAAAATAAAAATTATAGCACATTATTATTAGATGAAATGAGTTTAGGTAAAATAAATTTTATGAAAAACAAAATTTGGGGCATTTTCATGCGCCCTAGAAAGAATTTTGAATTAAGAATTTGGAACGGACACTCTTAAGAACCATTTTTTTTTCTTTTTTTCAGGCTCAGCTTCAAAGGGAACCTTAATGACACGTGACCACTTCAACGGATGCATAAGAAACGTCATGATTGGTGGAGAGAGAAGAGACTGGACTGACATGGCAGAATTACACAATATCCACCTCAGCTCGTGTCCAGTTCAGTGAAAAGGAAACAAGTTCTTCGAGGAATATGAAGTTTCCAAAGACTGCACTTGGATAGATCAAGCTTTTAATTAAAAATAGTGCCATAAACACAGAAACGTCGGAAAAAAGCAGACGTGAGACTAAGCGAAGCCAAAAGATGCTAAATCATAATTTTCTTTTAATCAAAAAATTATCGAGTGGAGAAATCTTCTATTTAATGTTTTCTGTATCCAGAACTAAAAATCGTAATGAGTGCGAGAGATTTTTAAATGAAAATTGAAAAAGAAACTGATTATGTAATTAGCAAGGTCACTGCCATAAGTACATGTATATATATGATGTATGTGTATGCATGTATGTATATATTTATAATATACACATTACGATTAACCTTAATTTATACTAAATGCATAATTCGTAGTCTATTGTTCATAAGCGAGAAGTTGTAAATCAGTATTTAATGTTGCTATTTATTCTTGATAACGTAATTTAATTGAATGAAAAGAGAAAACAATAGGATTTTAGAGAGAGACTATTATGTTTTGTACTTTTTATAATAACGTAGGAGTGTCGTTACTTGCATAATAGCGATTATCCAGAAAATTTATGGTAAATAGACTAAATGAATTATTTATCTCTTTCAATTAGGCCACTGTTTAGAAATTATTTTTCGAATAAAATAGCCTTGATTGAGAAGTCAAGAATTCTAATCGTCGAAAAAATGCATTACTGATAGAAATTATTAACTTCGCTATTACTGTATGTAATAAATAAAACATAAAAGCTGAAAGATGGTTTCAAAAATAGATATGTACCAAAATCTGACCTAACCGCTTATTTGCAAATTATTACTGAAGTAATAATTGGACAACTCTACTAGGGAATAGATTCTAGTGGAAGAAATAGGAATAGGAGTTTACAAAAATTCGCAATACTAACAGTAAATAAATTTTTTATTGAACAACAGATATAAGAAAAAAAAAACTTCATTCTCATTGCACTAAGGCTGTACAAAAGTGCTTAATTATAAGACATGAAGATTCGAAGTTATTTAAAATGGCAGTAATGGGCTGGCAAAGTATTCTTAGTCAATTCAACCAAAATTTCGTTTGTGATGAAATTAACAAACTTCTAATTTTACAAATACATACAGTAAAAATTAAGATACATAGTAATCATAAGAAGAAGTGTATTTCTTTAAAAGGTTATTAAATACA
Source organism: Synergus magnus (assembly GCA_032275165.1). Lineage (NCBI taxonomy): Eukaryota > Metazoa > Arthropoda > Insecta > Hymenoptera > Cynipidae > Synergus > Synergus magnus. Next base: position 284,133 of record JAUESH010000001.1, on the reverse strand, counting down.
TAACTACAAAAAATTCTTTAGCATTAAAATCCAAAATAGATACGCTTTTAAAGAAATTCACTTATTATTTCACATATTGTAACACAAAAATTTACATACATTTATTTACACAAATTTACAAATGTACAGAAATATATAATTTCAATAGCCAGCACATATTTTAGATTTCTTAATCAATTTCAAGATGTCACTGAGAATGAGAAAAACTTATGAGTAAATTTTTTTTTTACAAAAATTAAAACTTAAGTTATATGAAAATATAACATGGATGAGATAGTACTATTAATATGAAAAGTGAAAATTAGAATAAAATATTTGTAAAAAAGTTTTTATAGAAGACCAAATCGTAGTCACGTGAAAGATATGGGGAAAGAGAATCCTTTGGGATTTTTCTCCAACAAAAGTATCTCTTAGCTTTAAGCCTTTTAAGCAGCTTTAAGTAGCAGGAAGTAATCTAAATTAAAAAGTGAATTTCAAGATAAAATTTGAAACAAAGTTTTTTTATCGAAGACCAAATCGTAGCTCTATGAAAGATAAATTAAAACCTTTTCAATCCCACTCAACTTGTTAAATGATCTTTTAGGCTTAATCTTTAACATAATTGGTCCTTCGAGCTGGATACGACGAATTGCAACGCGATTTAGCGACTATTTTCATCCATGCACACTCCAAGGAATAAAGTATTTGAGGTGGCTCGCTCTCCTCCAAGACAGGCGGATAATAGAGAAGTAGACACTTCAAACCAGAAGTTATAACACCCCTCCTAGCAAGGAAAGACTTTATAGCCTCAGCTTACTCAAGATTTCCTCCCATCTCGACAAAAACGAGGATGTAGACTTCAAACAAGAACTGAACTCACAACACCTCTTCAAAAAGACGATGCGAAGTTCAAATCGTAACCAGATGTAGGGTAATTAAATGAATTATTAGATAAATAAAAAATTTTTTTTATCGGACCAAATCGTAATTATATGAAAAGTAAATGAGAGTAATTTATTTTGAAAATAATTCAAAAATTTTTTTATTGTGGACCAAATCGTAATTATATGAAAAGTAAGTTGTAACTCTTTTAGTTTTGGAAAGATCCAAGATCACATTGACATGATCCGACGTAATTGTTAAAGTCTAAATTGTTAAAATCTTTACAAAGAGTTGTTAAGAAGACCAAAACGTAGTCGCATGGTCAGTAATATGAGCTGAAAATGAAATTTTATTTGACATCCAATAGTCATAAGAGTTAAAAGTTTTTTGGACAAAGACCAAATCGTAGTTTAATGAAGAGTAAAGTATTAAATAAATGCGTTCCGTAATTTGTAACATGGATGTTACCATGGGCCCCCCGCTACTAGAGTCATCACTGGTCAAACTATTGATCGGTCAGTGGGCCCGACATTTGCCGGAGACGACCGATCAATCCCGAGCGCGGACGGACGAGCCGTCGAGCCCATGATCCTTTGGAAATGGAAATGATGTCCATAAATCCTGGTCATCATCATAATGTTGATGACCAGGATCAGTCAGGTCCAAGTAACCTTAGACCTCCTGAATTAGAACGACAGGTTTCACAACTTATAATAGACAAAGACGGCGGCGAACACAACGATACCGACGATAATCAGCCGGGACCGAGTCAGACTCAAGAAGCAGGATAAGGCCAAAGAAGGCGACGTGGAAGAGGAAGGGGAAGACTACCCACTAACAGAATAGGCCTAAAGGCGAATATGAGGGTATGGGCGAAATATTCAAACTGGGGGTAATTGCCCGGTGAAACGAGTTCCAATCCGAGTAATGGTTGTGTTTATGTTAAGTTTTTTTATAAGACGCGAAAACTGTCAAAAATAAGGGTGGGAAATGTCAAACTGTTTCATCTAGCTACAATAGAAGAGATGCGTAAAAAATGTGAGACCAACCACATTTGATGATTATATGAAACGTATGCCACCCTAAAGGGCCTAAAAGACTTGTTTACCGTTCGTTTTTAAAATTGTTTACCGTCCGTGTTTAAAATTGTTTACCGTTCTTCTAATATTTTTAGATCTTGTAAATATTGTAAATAGTTTTTTTTTTTTTGAGTTCCGTTATTTTTCTTTTGTAAGTGAGTGCCAGAGGACGTTATCCGATTCTGAGTCCAAGAGGACAATTCCCCGGCTATTGCCGAGTTCAAGCCTTACAAGATCTAAAAGGCGCATGATCTCACATCGAAGCAGCAACAAGTTAGACTTGAGAGAGCGAAGGAGTTGCTTCGCTTGGCCGAAAGCGGTCAATTTCCGAACATT
>JAUESH010000001.1:264588-281757 GCA_032275165.1 Synergus magnus | reverse complement strand
AACCCTACATATTTGGTAAGTTGTCTCTCTATCTCCCATAAAACCTTTTTCTAAAATATATACGGTCACAGGGCCGGACTTAGAATCATTTTTAAAAAATTTCATTTCGACGAGTTTCTAAGTCCGTTTATCCAACGCCCTTAACTAATCAAGAGAAAGTAGAAATTATAAAAGAATCTCACGGATCCGTGATGGCTTAGCACTATGACAAAAATAAAAACATAGAAAGGGCCAGAACTCTGGGAGAATGGAGAAATATGGAAAATGAGATCATTAACTACGTTAAAAAATGTTCCACATGCCAATTACAGAAAACCGTCAGAATTAAGAGACGGGCTGAAGCAATCATCCCAGACACCCCCACACAACCAAACGAAAAAATAGCAATGGATATTTTTGGGCCCCTTCTTAAAAACACTGAAGGACATGAATATATCTTGAGTATCCAAAATATGCTCACAAAATATTTAATGTTGATCCCGTTAAAAAACGCTCAGTCCGAGTCCATAATAGAAGGACTATTTGACCACTTCATATATGGGGCATTATTTCTCAAGTGTACCCACCCTGAAATTTGACCTTGTCTGATCGAACTCAAACTTGGGAAAAGTATAGTCCTATCAGATAGTACTTTACCAGAAAAAAATTTTTCAATTGGATAAAAATTGACCGAGGTAGGAGAAGGGGACTTTTTCGAGATTTTGCTGGTGGACCCTATTTCAAATGTGCTAAACTCCTTTCGTATGGAATAAAAAAATGTTGTCCTCTATATTTTTCATAGACTTTTTCCTGATCTATCGACTGGTTATAACCATTTTTTCAAAAATTGAAAATTAAACCTTTTTTTTGAAAATCAAAAATATTTTTGACTTTTTTTTTGAGAACGGACATTTGTTTTTTGATCTCAAAATAAAGCTTAAGGCTCTATCTTTCGAAGTCCTGAAATTCAAGATGCTTTCTTTTTGTTTTCAAGAAATTAAATAAAGAGTAATGCGCCGTCGGTGCACCGCATTACTCTTTATACCACCCTCAAAGTAATGGATCACTCGAAAGGTCTCATTCAACAATTAAAAACTTGTTAAAAACAAGCATTACAGACAACCAAAATGAATGGGATAAGAATCTGAGGATCCTAACACTTGCTCATAACACCATGAAACATGATGGAACTGGGTTTACTCCATTTGAACTCACATTCGGCAGAGGAGGGAATTTACCCTCATTTTTAGTCACAACGCACAGTGGGACCAAATCGCGAAAAGCTGGCCAAAATTATAAAATGTTCATAAAATGGGCCAAATTGTGTCACTTGGAGGTTTTTGGGGTCGCTGATTACGAATCCGATGTCAGAAACTTAAAAAAAAATGGCGGATTCAATATGGCGGACGAGTATGATAAATAAATTTTTGATTCTTTTCAAAATTGGTACAAGGGGGTTCTCGAGGTCGCTGATTACGAATCCGATGTCAAAAATTCAAAAAACAAAATTGCGGATCCAATGTGGCGGATGACTATTGGATCGTCCGCCATGTTGGATCCGCCATTTTGTTTTTTGAACTTTTGACATCGGATTCGTAATCAGCGACCTCGAGAACCCCCTTATACCAATTTTGAAAAGAATCAAAAATTTATTTAGCATACTCGTCCACCATATTGGATCCGCCATTTTGTTTTTTGAATTTTTGACATGGGATTCGTAATCAGCGCCCCCAAAAACCTCCGAGTGACACAATTTGGCCCATTTTATGAACATTTTATAATATTGGCCAGCTTTTCGCGATTTTGTCTCACTGTGAGTCGTTCTGTTATTCTGAAATTTAATTTTTGAAAATTTTATAATTCATTCTCTTTAATCATTTGCAGTAAGTAAAAAATTAAATTATAATAATTTTTTAAATGTAAATAAATTTTTAATATCAATATTCCAAATTACTACACGCACGCACACGCGAAAATGCAAATGAGCGCGCACGTATGCACGTACGCACACACACACACGCACACAGTCAATATCTTTTCATATCCCTGACACCTCGCAAGGGAGCTTTATGACTTTAAACTAAAACTTATAGCATTTTCAAGTCTATTGATCTCGAGCAGATCTTGAGGCGCTCACGTTGGTCATGGACTCGTGACACAAAAATATGGATAAAAAGCCAAAGAGCACCTAAGAGCAGCTAATTTTTGGCATGACCTTAGTAGACACAATAACTATCGATTACATAATGCGTTCAAAGTGGTAGGACGTGGTAGTTTTTTTTTAGCTCTACAGTTACGCGAATTTTCATGTCATTTGGTGAAAATTACATGATGTACGTGAAAATATATGTAACTCATTTTAATGTACCAAAAAGCGTCCTGAACTTACCAGAGGAGTCCCCTGCCATGTTGTAGGATGCCTATTTCCACTCGCAATCACTTTTCTTAACAAGCAGCACTTGTTGAAATCGACACTCGAAAAAGCAGAAAGCACACCTGTTCAATAAACCTGGACTTTGAGTTCTCCTGCAAGATAGGCAACCCGATATTTGGTGCTGTCGTTTCCGTATAAGTATACGCGAGGGCTTTATGTATGAAACGAGCATAACCTAAACATCGAAATCGATTTTTTTATTTTTGGCCAGCTTTTTGGGTGTTTGGGACCACTGTGCAACGCCAAGCTTAAAATATTCCGAATTGATTGAAATGTAGAAAAACAGATACGAAACTTACATGAGGAAAGCCCAAGAACAACTACAAATTCAAAAAGAAAAATACAAGCGACTCCAAGATTCAAGAATTTTATTACCTCAACCAATATACGGAGCAGGAGATTTTGTTAAATTTGTCAATCACCAAAAAGAAAACAAACTCTCTCCTAGCTGGAAAGACCCAGCTGTAATTATAGAACAATTAGATAATAACAATTATATAATATTATTCAACAACAATAAAATCCGTATCCACGCTAATCAATTAATGCCCTATTTTTAGGATGAAAAAGCTATGACTACTTTTCAAAACATTTTTCAATATGCATGTATAACACTCGTCGTCTTACATGGTTAATATTAAATAAGATGTCTGCATTGTGTAACAGAATCGATTAGACATTGTATTGGAAATTTTTATAATAACTGTAATTTTGGTAATTAAGCTCCTACGCAGCATATCAATAAAATAGCGTACCTTTTTCACGAAAAGGAATAGATAATGTAAATTTTACATTAGAAACAAACTCCTGTAACGCGAGTTTTACAACATAAACTAATACTAGTGATACGAACATTATATTGGAAACCAGCATTGATGATGGACTAATTGTAACGAAAACTAAACCTACTAGAATAAGGAAAAAGTAATTTTTTCGAGGGCTAAAAAATGTCTAAATCGGAGGGTGTAACAGTATTCGCAACTATAAGGTAATATTTATATGCTGATGAAGCTTTTATCCCTTCCGTATTTTATGAAACGTGCGGGGCCAGGTACTAATGCGATCGTTCCCACCGATCAGTTCTACTTTATATGTAATTCATGGAACATCTAAATTAAACCTCGTTCTGATTAATAAATAATTACATTTTTCATTGTATTTTTGTTATTTTACTTTGGAACCGTTACAGTTATTTGTAATTTTGAAAAATTGATTTTTCAACTATAACTTTTCAAATAAGCAAAATTCAAACCTGATGTAAGAAAAATAAAGATTCCTTGTGTCAAGACGAATCGATCATCCTTTAAGTTTAATACATTTCATTGAAAATTAAAAAAGTTATGGTTATTTATAGTTTTGAAAAATTTATTTTTCAACAGTAACTTTCCAAATTATCACATTTTAAAGCTGTTATAAAGAAAATAAGAATTTCTTGTATTGACACGAATCAGATCACCTAATATTAATACATTTGATTAATTAATTAATGCTTCCTCTGAGGAAGCAAATCATATTTGCTCCCAGGAAGCAAAGTGCTCATTGAATGAGCACAAAAGTTGATACTTCACAGACACGTTTTTGGCCCCACTGTGCTACAGCGCGGCGTGCGATTTGGTCGTCGCGCTTCCAGCTCCGTGTTATATGTTCTTCGTATACACATTACTAAAGTATTTGATTCTAGATGAAGAAGGAAGGAAATTCATTTACTTAAGGCTCTATCAGCCTTAAAGAATACATTTTCATTATGATACTCGCGTCGATTTTCTGCATACATGTCTGTACCTTTCTGATAAATTATATAATTAAAAAGATTTTTTAACAATATTTGTCACGATAAAACGAAAACTACTTACCCTATAAAAAATGGTCAATGCAGAATTTGTAGATCTTTTTAAGACCAATAGTTATGTTTATTAATATTTCATTTCTAGTCGATTTTAACGCCAAAATTTTTTTTTTAAGTTGTTAAACCTGTGATAAGCAAATGTTTTTAACAAACAGTTTATTTTATAATAAACTCTGTTTTTGTTATTTTGTGACTTAGTATGATAGAACGATTATAAGAAATAAAATCTTTATGAGACATGAAGATTAATTTGCTTCTGGGGAATAGTAAACCGTACCAAGTAATAATACAAAATGTCAATGATCAACCTTTTAGTGGTATATTGTTGATAAAAGCTGGAAATAAGCTAAAAATATTTCGAAATAGATGTAAGGAATTTAAAGTTCATAGTTCAAACACTTAATACACAAATTAATATTCTTAAAGATTTACTGCGCTAATTTTTATGCAGTTTACAATTTTTTTGTAGTTTGAAAGGTGAAAAGCAGACCTTTCCGACCGTGTATTGCTCATTTTGTTGAAATAAAAACTAACGAGACTTCAGTTGAAAGAATTTGCGATTTTTTTTTCATTTTTCCAACTTTGACGATATTATTCGATTTTTGAGATTTTTCTCAACACAATATTTTGAAAGTAAATTTAATGCGTGGAATGAACTTTTTCTTGAATGAAATTGGATGGAAATTGACGGAGTTGTGTGAATTTTAAGATTTTAGGAACTTTTTGCTAAGTTTGCATTTACGTAGCTGACATGGATTTTTTATCAGAGCGCGTCGCCAGCGATGAAGATGATAGCATCCGTCATTATAGCTTTATCTATAGTCATTCAGTAAAGTACAGTACAGTTCAGTACAAAACAGTACTGGACAGAAAATCAAAAAATGGTTGGAAAGTGCTCTTTGAGTCAAAAATGTTTACTCGACCTCTTCCGTTTTGTATGATTCATCACTCGTTTCTCGTTTCAACAACCAGCAGTAATCAGCAAGCATGTTGACGGAGCTCTTCCCTTTATCGACATTTTGCAATCAATTTTCTTACATGCACTCAAGAAAGAGGTCGAGCAAAAATTTTTGATTCATAGGCGCGCTCAAACTTGTTAACTATTTAACTCCTTCCGAGTAATACCACTCCGAATGCCCCTATATCTCACTCGAATGCTTCCCCCTCCAGCCGTTCGGCGTGACATATGGAATCACTCCTTCTGAGTAATACCGCTCGAAACTCAGAAGGAGTACTGCATTTGTATTTATTAGATGGTGAGCACAGCCGAGCGTGAAGCGCGAGGTTTAAATGAGGTTGACCTTAATTTAAGGGGTCATTCTGGTTCATGCGCTAAAAAAAAGATTATTTTTGTGAATTTTTTAGAGTTTATTATTGAATGTATTGATATAAAAGTTATTGGGCTTAATAAATACAGTCTCGAAGTACAAAAAAACTTTTTTCTATTATTTAAAAATTTTTTTTATACAAAAATGTCTGACAAACGTAACTCCTAAAAAAGTAGGTATGCTGATTGCGGGAGTGATAACTTTATAACGGTTTATCTAAAACAAAAAAGTTAAATGGTTTTAGATTCAGTAAAACAGTGGCTATGAGGTGACCTATGGAAATTAATTTTTTTCGAAAAATAACAAAATGGCGGCAGATTTTCGAGAAAAAAAAACGTGTTTTCTTCACTATTTTTTGCACAAAAAAAATAGTAAAAATTAATATTTTAACACGGTTATAGGTAAATCGAGAACTATTCATGTGTAGAATATGTGGTTTAAATTTTAGAAGGATCGATTCACTGGTTTCAGAGAAATCACCCCCACAGATCGAAAAAAAAAATTTTTATTTTTAAATTTTAAATTATAAATTTAAACTTTTTTTAATTAAAAAAAATTTTTTTTATGTACTTCGAGACTATTTATTAAGCCCAATAACTTTTATATCAATACATTCAATAATAAACTCTAAAAAAATTCACAAAAATAATAAACGCATGAACCAGAATGACCACTTAACTTAAGTAAATTAGTAATACTTTTCATTTAAAAATAAAGTAATTAAAACAAAAGTAGGGGAGAGCCGGGCGAGATGAACATATGGGGTCAAATGAGTCACTCAATTTTCTCCTAAGTTACGCGTCTTTTATTTTTAGGAGTCACAAAAAATGGTTTTGATATTCTCGAAAAAGAAAAAAAAAGTTGAATAAATTCATTAAGAATAAGGCACTATTGAAACTAAGACACCAAACCTATTTGATCTGCCGGCGCGTGACTAATAAGGATAATAATAAAGATAACGAGCAACAAAACTTTTAAAAAGTGTGCAATGGGTAATTTAACAAATCAATAAATATTATGAGTGTTGTATAATCTAACAAGGAAGCCTAAGTAGGTATCCCCGTCTGATTTTCTTTGTTCTCACATATGTTGTAGTACTCGAAAAACTAAGTAACACGAATTTTTTCTTACGTGCCCAAAATGGTTTTTAGGGGGTACAAATCACCCCCGAAAAGTATGGTACCAAATACATATTTAATTGTTTCACATATGTGGGCGTCCGCATGAAAAGGGCCCTTATTGTCGAAATGGAGTTACGTATAGGACCGTATAGCCGGATGAATTTCCAACATTTTGAGCCAAAAATAAACACTTTATGTCAAAAAACCTGTCCCCGGGGCACTTTTGAAGTTGGAAATTCATAAAACCACATTTCGAGAAAATCAAAGTTAAAGTTTAGGTAAACAAAAAATACACTTACAGTCGGAAATTAAACAAGTTTTTAATTAAATCAAATAATAGTATCACAAATATTAAAAAATTGTAGCAATGATATTATTATAGCATATAATAACAATTATAACGTTATTTTTATAATAACCGACGATAAGGGCCCTTTTACCAAAAATTTTTCTTTTAAAGGTTCTACTTCTTTATTATGAAATTCGGTTCGAAATCGTATTCCTGGAAGACTTTTGAATAATTAAAAAAATATGACTCTTTTACATTAAAAAATAAAAAAGTTATAACCTTTAGAATTTGAAATTTGAATTTTGAAATTTGAAAAAATGTATTCTGACAAAAATATTTAAATGAAATAAATAAATTACAATAATTAGAGAGATCATTTTTAATCATTTTTATTTTTCGAACATTTTAAATTATTAATATTTTAATTTAATCAACAATAATATTTCCAGATTAACTAAAATTAAGTCTTATAAACAGGAACAATTAAAAAAATATATTTAATACTCGTTTGGCTTTCTCTTCTTCAATTGACACAATCAAACAAAATCACTAATATATTGAACTTGAAAACGTAAACCTAGTTTACCCTTAAAAGTTAAAAACAAACCTTTTCCACTAAATTCTTGCCATCCTAAATACCTTTGAACGTAGACGTAATATACATACTTTTTTATTTCATGTGGTAAAAACACGTTCAAACACGTAATGAAAACACGTAACGAAAACACGTAGTGACTTGTAGTGACTGGAACTGGCACTCAAATTGTTTTAAAACATCAGCTGATGTGTTTCAGGGGCAAAGCAACCCAAAATACATCGTTGAAAAACAGAATGCTGCACTTTTTACCACGACCGACAATAAGGGCCCTTTTCTTTTTTTTTTGAAACTGAAAATACACCCACTTCCGATTGCATTTGAGACATGAGTATGATGCCGATAGATTGAGTATGAGTTATAGTATCATCCCCCACACAAATCCGAAAAAAACAAGTCACGATTATTCAAGAAAATGACCAAATAGGTGTAAATTGAAACTGAAAAATCTGAAAACTAGCTGTGAAGTTGTATCAACTTTTGTGCTCATTCAATGAGCACTTTGCTTCCTGGAAGAAAATATGATTTGCTTCCTCATAGAGGAAGCATTAATTAATTAATCAAATGTTATTAATGTTAGGTCATCTGATTCGTGTCAACACAAAAAATGTTCATTTATTTTACTTCAGCTTTGACATGTGATAATTTCTAAAGTTAAAGTTGAAAAATCAATTTTTCAAAATTATAAATAAACATAACTTCCTTACTTTTCAATTGAATGCATTAATCATATAGGTCAATCGATTCGTCTCGACACGTGAAATCTTCATTTTCCTTATATCAGCTTTAAATTTTGATTATTTGAGAAATTATAGTCGAAAAATTAATTTTTGAAAATTACAAGTAACCATAACTTTCTTATTTTTCAATGAAATGTATTAATCATATAAGCCAATCGATTCGTCTCGACACAAGGAATCTTTTTTCTTGTTACATCTCCTTTGAATTTTGATTATTTGACAAGTTATAGTCGAAAAATTAATTTTAATAAAATTATAAAAGTATATAAAACTTGTAAAATTAAATATTTTGTTAAACCCTTTTAAGAGATTCAACTTGGTATATAGTGGAATAACTATGCAAAATTTCATCAATTTATCTGTTCGCGTTCTTGAGATATTGCAGGATCGTTAAAGTGTTACATACATACACACACACACACACACATCCGGACAATTTTTCAGGACATCATATTAGATACATGCCCCTTGAAATATGTTCAAAAAAACCTTTTTTGAGAAACTGGATTTTGTCACCACTACAAAGCTTCCTCTATGTGGAAGCAAAATCACTTTAAATCTCTTCAAATTATTTAAAACACTTTAAAGTCACTTAAAATATCTTGAAATCTTTGAACTTCTGTGTAATCTCTTAAAAATCTTTAAAATTTTCTCAATTATTTTGAAGTATCTTCAAATTCTTTAAAATCAGTTTGAAATCTTTGAAATTCCGTGACAGCGCAACATTTTAGGCCCTGTTTAAAAATAGCGGACATTTTTACTGTAAAAAAATAATGAGGTTCAATTTCCTTAGAAGGAATAACATATCCCTCAAAACGTATCGTTATACTGTCACATCTGCAACATGTTTACAATTCACAGATTAAATTCGATGGTTTAAGCTCAGCTTGGATTTGAGTTATTGCGAGATACCATTGTCGCGCGAAGCACCTTGTCAATATTCAAAGACATTCATATTGAACTGACAGCCGTCCAAAAATATTTACCCGCAGTATGTCACCTACAAATCATATTCATGAGCACATGAATTTTTGTTACGTCCGTCAGAAGGAGTTTCATGATTTCCTATGGTGGAAACGTGGAAATATTTATCACTCTGATATATACTCTATTGATTCATACATTTCTCATGTCCTATTCCAATTTCGCTTTCTCGGTGACGATCCTTTCTCGAAAGCTGCAGTGTCAGAGGAATGATTGTTTAGATTACGGAAAGTATTGATTGCACAAATTTTATTCTTCCATCAACGTGGGAAACTGGGAAATCTCGTTACAACCTTCGTACCTATCTTTCCTTGAAATGAAAAATGAAAAAAACAATTTTTCGTTTGAGTAGAAGCTAGGAATGGAAAGTAAGAAATCAACTACTACATTATCGATTTCCAAAGTCGATTAATCGAGATTAAAAATCGATTTTTCTCGACTCTTTTTTTGAAAATTGTTTTTAAATTTCTTATTATAATATGGGCAAATTAAATTTTTTTAATAATTCCTATTTCCAATGACATTTTTAATAATATTAAAAATTATTATTAAATTATAAATTGGTAATTTAAACTACTTAAAGCATTTATTTTCAAAGTGTACTGAGCACTTAATCATAACTCACGTGCAAAATTTATTGATTAGTTCTGAAGATGTAAAAGTAATATTTTTAAACAATTTGAAAACTAATTTTTTCCTCCAAACACCTTCAATGAATTTTTTTCTAATCCCTTCTAAAGTTGGCCTTTTCATGCGTGTAAAGCAGGCGTATAGCAGCCGATTTCAGGTCGCTGATTACGACGCATACGCACTTGGCGAGTGGACTTAAAATTTGCATCAGTCTTTTCCAGCCGTATAAATTGCTGACACTTTTTTGATTTTCTTAGGGTCCGGAGAATCTGGAGGAGGTTAAACTAATGTTTGTTTATATAACAGTATGTGGCACAAGAGCGTACGAGCATTAACTTTTAGAAATAAATTTAGTTTTGGAAATCAATCATATGATCTTAAAGTACACTCAATGCACTACGATGCACTTACTTAATAAATTGTCCAGTCTTCCTTGTTTTCAATCATAGCCTGACAGCGATGGGGCATGCTTTCTACTATGTTTTCGGCGTAAATTGGCGACAACGATTTCCAAATTCTGCTAACGCGACGAGACAACTGCTTCATGAAGATGAAACTTCTAGAGAAACGTGCATTCACTCTGAAGCAGTTGTCTAGTCACGTTTGCAGTACTTGGAAATCGTTGTCGCCAATTTACGCCAAAAACCTAGTAGAAAGCACGCCCCATCGCTGTCAGACTATGATTGAAAATAATGGAGACTGGACAATTTATTAAGTAAGTGCATCGTAGTGTATTGAGTGTACTTTAAGACCATATGACTGATTTCCAAAACTAAATTTATTTCTAAAAGTTACTGCTCATACGCTCTTGTGCCACATACTGTAAATAATAGGCAGAAATATTTTTTTGCAATAATAAAAGTAACAATAATTAATATTTATAATTGTAAAACAATGACATAACTATATTCTTATATATACCCAGATAGTACAAAAAAATTTCCTGAATATTTCCTGAAGTACACAATGCAAGTTTGGGAATATTGCATTGAGGAATTGGGTCAAAGTTGCTGCAACGAGGAAAATATCCGCTTGTTTGGCAAAATTGCCAAGGAATGTTTCGGGAAGATTTTCCTTGCAATGTTCAATCGCAATATTCAGGAAAGATTGCAGATAGGTACCTGGTAAAAGATTACTTTTATTAAAAAAAAAAGATGATAAAGAATAGGTTTTAGTGTTCATACCCAGATAACAATCGTGCGGGGCACGCGTGCCTTCACCTGAGCACACATATGCGTCCTCATATGCGACGCATATTGGTCGCACGTCGTGAAAGTTGCACGTGTGAAGGTGAAATGCGAGTAACGTGCGAGAATTTAAAATGCCTTTAAAATTAAAAAATTCATTTTCACGCAATGAAGAAGAATTATTTTTTTTTATATAATTAGAAATTGTCACATTTTACCATCATGCACGTAACCACCTATGACGTGCGACGCACCTGTCACGCATATATGAGGACGCAGCTGCGTCATACCCTGCGTGCACGCCGTGAGACAAAAGTCGCACGCGTGCGACGCACGTGCATCGCACAGTGCATGCATTTTGCCATCTGGGTATTCTCGAGGCATTCAGGGCGAACAGAAAAAAAACTACTAGGCAGCCGTTGGTGCCATAGAAAACTATTGCACAGTATATTTAATTATTATATTTGTGTTTTGAATCTTCACACAATTTCAATATTCGTTGGCAATATTACCAGATAAGCTGCATTTTCCTCGTTGCAGCAGACTTGTTCTAACATCTCAAGGTAATATTCCCAAAGTTGCATTGCAAACAGGGAATCGTTCCCTGTTTGGGGACATTCCTACCATCTCAAATTCGGAATCGTACCCTGATTGGGGACATTTCTATTTCTCGCGATACGGATGGGACCCTGCTCGGGGCCTTCCTTCCCACATTCTTTCGTACACCTTCGTACTCAATTTTTCAGACAAAGTAATCGTACCCTGATTGGGGACATTCCTATCTTCTTGACGCGAGACAGGACCCTGATTTGGGACGTCTCCCCCCATTCGCGTTATATTATTATATTCTTTAAAACATATTAGTTCTCAATTCCCAGATTACGGGCAGAACTCTGTATCAATGGACGTTGATAGATCATGGATCCTACATCGCATCTACTAAACCTTAATTTTCCATGTGTACGGATTTTGTCAGGTATCAAATTTTTCGAAAATAAAAAAAAAAAAACGACATCTTGAATTTCAGAGCTTCGAAATATAAAGCCTTAAGCTTTATTTTGAAATAAAAAAAAAAACAGAAAAAAATGTCCATTCTCAAAAAAAAAGTCAAAAATATTTTTTATTTTCAAAAAAGAGGTCTAATTTTCAATTTTTGAAAAAATGGTTATAACCATTCGATAGAACAGGAAAAAGTCTATGAAAAATGTAGAGAATAACATTTTTTTTATTCCATACGAAAGGAGTTTAGTACATTTGAAATAGTGTCTACCAGCAAAAACTCGAAAAATTCCCCCTTCCCTACCTCGGTCAATTTTTATCCAATCGAATCAATATTTTTCCGGTAAAGTACTACCTGATAGAACTACACTTTGCCTAAGTTTGAATTCGATCAGACAAAGTCAAATTTCAGGGTGGGTACACTTGAGAAATAATGCCCCATATGACAATGACTGTACGATGTTGAAGGTCGATCTTTAAATTCTGGATTTTGTAAAACTGAAAAGTAATCTCGAACATAATCTTTAAGCGATAGAGTGTTAAAATTCAACGTCATTGCTCCCAAAAGTGCTCTAGAATAATCCGAGACTGATTCTCGAGGAGTAATTCTTACAGATATCAACCAGTTATTTAACCAATAAAGAATACTGTTGGTATCCTGTGATGCTGAGAGCATTTGTCCGACACAGATAGTGATTCCACTAAAATTTATGACAATTTCAAAGAGAAATATTGTCAGTGACTTAATGTTTTCGTCAACTTCAATGGGTTGAGACAGGCTTGCGGTGCTATCAATGCATACAGTGACATCCGTTTTAAAAAGGCGACAATATTCCTTAACCCTTAGTTGGCATACCTGTTTTCAGCGATTGTGGAAACTATGTGATTCCAGGGAAGTGTAGCAGCAAAGGGTTAAAAAACCTGAATCACTTACTAAAGTAACTTCTGAAGATATTCTCAAAAAATTGTCAAATGAAAATATTCATTACCAATAGCTTTTTTTGTAATAGCAATTTTTCTCGCTGTGGTCAATCTGACCCCATATGCCAACTGAGGGTTAAAACATCTTTCCTCCGGAAGAAGGTATTGTATTTGGAACTTGTCTGCAGAAATGTAACCAATTGTACCAATATAGGGGGTCTGTGTTTTAATTTCATTAGAATAAACACAGCATTCGTACCATCCTTGGGATCTACACCAAGTTCTTTGTCTTTGCACTCCTGAAGCAGTTTACGCAAAACTGGACGTCTTTGGCTATTTTGCGTCTAGAATTCGCAGCTCCTTCTTTTAAAACAAGTCTCCCGATTTCTTGACGTTTATGAAAACGCAAGTCCCTCTTCACTTCGTCGTGATCATCAAGTCTTCTGTACTTGCTTCTAACTTGCAACCATAAATCGCCACCACTACGAGGTTCCTCTTTGGCAATAGCGAAAAATATGTTTTGGCATTTCTCACTCTTGCACTTACCAATTATGGTTAAAAACGATGTCCTCGAGTCCAAAGAAACAGTGTGTTTTTTTAAACTAAAGGCACATGGCATTCAGTACTGCTTCCAAAATTCATCTGCCACATTATCAGTCCATATACCTGGAGGGAGTACGAAGTACTCTCTACCATTATAGACCTTGCTGACAGGTTTCATCTTTTCCCATAATTCGTTACGAATTACAAAATCGAACAATTCTTCGTTGTCTTTCAATGGTATAGAAGAAAGTACCGAGTAGTCACAACCAGAAATATCCATTTCGTTATTTTTTGAAAATAGAAAACTTTCTGTAAGGTCTGATGAACGGATTCCTTTTTTTTATGGTCGCACAAGATCTGCAGTTCTTTAAAAATCTTCGTTCGAAGTTCTCGCCTTTCTTCATGAAAATTTATATATACGTCATGGGCTGACCATCTGTTATTCAACTTTTTGCTGACTTCTTTATAAAAACTGTCCGTGTAAGGTGGTAATTGATCAGCTTGGAGACAATTTCCAAAAGCACAAATCGCATCCATTACTTCCAAAACTTCAACCTTAGCTTTACGCGGCATCTGCGGACAAAAACTTCAGTTAATTCGTCTTACATAACTTAAATTTTCAAAAGATATTTTGCAGATAGACGATTACATAAATTTTGAATATAAAAATATTTTTCCACGATTTAATAATAGTTATGAATAAATCAAAATGTAGTTCACGAAGTAGAAAATGAAGTAAAAAATTAAATTTAAAAAAATAGATGTCCCTGGGTTTCAAAATTTTTAAATTTGAATTTTCAGACTTATATTTTTTATTTCGGTAATTTAACACAATTTTCAGCAAGATAAAAATTTTGGGAACTGAATCGACTACAAAAATAAAATTATGTACATAGGCAAAATAAGAGGCACAAGGATCGGGGAACGTCCAATTTATTTCTAAATGTCTGAAAACGCCATTTAATCAAGAAAAATCTTTTATATTAGAAAAAAAGCTTAGTAATGTAGCATTAGAATAGTGTTTTCTAATAAAACACGAGCTTTTTTGTCAACAAATACTCATTTCCCGCATATTGTTTGTTCTTACCTTAAAAATATTTTCGAAAATCTATATAAAATTTTATTGAAGCATGCGGGTTCAGAGTTCTGTAGACAGCCTGCAAAAAGTTTAAAAAATTACATAAGAAATAATACCACAAAAATTTTGCATTTCATTTCTATTTTGAGAAAAATTATTATTACACTTACCAATAATTCGAAAAAAAAAACCTATTTCCAAAATTAGGATCAGTGGTATTACAGCCACGAGCAATATATTTATAAATATAAAACGTTTAACATGCAGCAAACAATGTATACTCATCGACCCATTATTTGCACCGCGGTTATATGCGTAATTCACGGTTTTTCCCCTCCCGTAGCGTCCCTCGGGTGCCTAAATGTACCCTCGACGAGCTCGCACGCTCGAAGAAGCAGTGCCGTATCAGAAGTTGTTTACGTGGCGACCACGGTGGCGCCTCTCTAGGCGACTTTTCTACACACTGGTGCTCGGTTCAGAGACGATATATACGGTCCTGAGTTTTTACCTAAATCTACGGTGCGATTATTTGCACTCAAGACCCGAGATGTGCAAATAATGGATCGATGAGTGTATGTTGCAAAACTTGTTAATTAAAAGGCATTAAAACGGTTAAAACTACACATAAAAGTGGAGTGGGGAACTCCAGCACTTGTTGATTTTAAGTTTTATTTCCAAACATCGATTAGAATGCTGCATTTCCACGACATTCATATCCAATAAAAACTACGTATTTCTTTGAGCACTGTTACCCGATTGGTTGTGAATAAAAGAAAGAAGGTATCAAAATTAAGCAGAAATACATCGTTTTGATTAGACATGATAGTATTGAAAATGCAGCATTGAAAAAAAATGCATCATACAATAATGGCATAATATTAATTGATAGTGCACCATACAATCAAATAGTATACCAATAATCATAAGACAATCATATAATCACATTGAAATTTCTCGCCTGCCCACGCCAGTTTTTCATTATTTCACTAACATTTTATGGTCCTTCGAGCCGGATAGTGGGTCGGTAAGGAATCTCAATGTGATTATATGATTGTCTTATGATTATTGGTATACTATTTGATTGTATGGTGCACTATCAATTAATATTATGCCATTATTGTATGACGATCATCCTACCGACTTTTGACATAAATTGTGGCCTTGAGGGCGGCCTGACGTACGGACTGACTCTTGTGAACTTATGCCTCGCTGCATACGCCCTAGCTGGTGCTAGTTGGCTCTTGTCAACTTATGCCTCGCTGCATACACCCTAGCTGGTGCTAGCTGGCTCTTGTGAACTTATGCCTCCCTGCATACGCCCTAGCTGGTGCTAGCTGGCTCTTGTCAACTTATGCCTAGCTGCATACGCCCTAGCTGGTGCTAGCTGGCTCTTGTCAACTTATGCTTCGCTGCATACACCCTAGCTGGTGTTAGCTGGCTCTTGTGAACTTATGCCTCGCTGCATACGCCCTAGCTGGTGCTAGCTGGCTCTTGTCAACTTATGCCTAGCTTCATACGTCCTAGCCGGCAATTGATACAGACAGTGACAATTTACATTTATTTAACCTCTTTGATTTGTGCCAAACCACAAGTTCCCTTCCTCGAGTCGTTGTACTTTTAGTAGTTCAAAGTCTAGAGTGTAAATTTCTTGTTTCCCTCTTCTTTGACATCCTAATGTTATGTATGACAATATGAAGTATCGTGTTGACCTTGTGACCTTTAGTGCAACCTAAGATTTGGCTATACTGCTTGAACGCCTAACTATGCATTGAATATCATGTGCATAGCGCCTTGTAGGCCAGAGGCCGTGCTGTAAGCGCCTTCTAGGCCAATACTCTGAATTGAATGTTTTACCTACTGAGACAAAGTGCTCTATTGATTGTTGAGTTTGTTGCCTCGCTTCTTGAACTTGCAAATATTGTACAAAGCAATGAGCATAAAAAACATCCAATTTGTAGCTGTGGCAAGTATTACACAGGTACACTCATCTTGAAGGATGCAAGAATTATAAAACTAAGTCAAGTGTAAGTAACCACTGAAACCTCCTCCTGCAGTGACTAGTGTCAACGCTAGTAGAGCTGTAAGTCTTCAAGCCTACGTTGCCAGGAGATGTGTGAAGCTACTTATAGCCATGTTGCAGCCACCTTGAGAATCGACTTCATATACAACTAACTGTGAACTATAGAATGCTACATTGCATATCTCCCAGGGCCACTATGTCACATTTAAGGGTCACTCGGGACGTTATCACTCCCTGGAATAGGATTCGTGCATCTTGTCAACATCTAACTTGTTCGCCTCTTAAGATTTCACTCTAAATATTAATTTCCTATATGAAAGTTCGCTTCAGAGGTACACTTGGACTCATGTGATGAACGGAAGATTTATTTTAACAAAATTAAAAGAAACTATTCACACGAATAGTTTCTCGAGGTTGACTTGTGACTCTGTGGAAACTGATTTCTGTCATCCTGCTAATTTTGGTTGAATCCTAA
>JAUESH010000001.1:250729-262721 GCA_032275165.1 Synergus magnus | reverse complement strand
TTTAAGTTTTCAAATAAATAAAAGTTAACACCGATCAACAGATCAGAATCAATTACTAAATAATCAAAAATGAATTACTATTCTTTAATAATAAATAAAAAAATTAGAACTACTTTAACTCTCATCCAATTTATAAACAAAGTTAAATTGAAACTCTCCAAATTCAAAAAAAAAAAGTTTTAGCACAAAATTTCACATCTATATCCACTTTTAATAACACTTTTAATTAGATTTATTAGAGAATATCGAAATTATAAAAAAATATGCTCCGGAAACTCGTATTGTCAGAGAAATGTGGTTATGTCACTTGGAATGCTCGAAAAACGAGGTTAGAAAAATGTATTTTTTAATTTACTTTGCACTGCACTTGCCCGGAGCTTTTTTCAAAATTTGCACTATCACAGAAATCATTTTAGACTATCTTAGTTAATTAATCAAAAAAGGAAAAACTTTGGAAAAGAGAAAACTCAAGATGAAAAGTTGACGGTTGACACGCGAAATATGAGTTCGTTTTTTGGCCCGAAAGTTTTTATTTTCGTGGTAAATATTGATATAAAACGCCACTTGGACATTATCACTTTTAGTTTTAATCGAGGTTGAATTAAAATTGTCTTTTATTATCGCGATGTTGTTGGATATAAATACAAAATTGTATTATAAACTTACCATCGTGTCTCACTGGATGGTAAAGACCGGAAAAAAGGCTTTTATGAGTTTTGCCGATTTGGCCACACTTCAAGTTTGGCGCTGGCAACGCCGGAAACCGAAACTGAAATACACTACTTTTTAAAAATGTTATTTGAAGTCGACTTCAAAATAATAAATAGAGTTAAATAATAATATTTATTAAATATAATATTTATCAAAATGAGAATGGGTGTAGAAATAAATAAAATTTGAAATAATGTAATTTTTATAATTATATATGTATTTAAAATCAAATGAGATTAGTTACAAAAATAATTTCTTTACTTAATTATAAACATTAATTATAAAAATATGCTTCTTTTTTACTTTTGCGTAAGTAAAGCTGTGATAGTTTTGACAATATCGTCCAATAAACTCGAGGCTCCTATTCTGAACAAAGATTTATCCAACCAGTCATTTCCTAATTCCTCTTTGATCAAAACCATCCACTCCAGGGATTGAGATGCAGTTTTAATTCCACCCGCAGGCTTGAATCCCACCTTTAATTATAAATAATAAATTAATATCCATATGAAAATTTGATTTTTAATTTAGGAATAGGTAATTTTTTATTTTACCTTGCGACCAGTTTCACGGTAGTAATCTCGAATTGCTTTGCACATTACAATTCCAACCGGAAGTGTGGCATTGACGGTTTCTTTTCCAGTCGAGGTCTTAATAAAATCAGATCCAGCTCTCATGGCAATCATCGAAGCTTTATAAACATCTTGAATCGTGGGTAATTCTCCGACTGCGAGGATGGTTTTCATGTGTGCTGGACCACAAGATTTTTTCATAGCTGTTAATTCAACTAGAAGCTCATCCCATCTGTGGGCCAGGGCTAATGATCTATTTATGACTACGTCGATTTCTGTTGCTCCAGACTCGACGGCAAATTCAATTTCCTGGATTCGAGTGTGCAGAGGATATTGACCCGTTGGAAATCCTGCGGCAACTGTCAAAATAATTAAGAATTTTATTTTTTAAAATTAAATAAAAAAACGACGCAAAAATAAAAAGTAGGACTTTAGTAATGTTACGTAAATGTTACATAAGTATATAAATTTGATAGAAGAAGTATTTACATCGATACAAAGGTTCTGCAACATAAACATAACAATTACGTAATATTTATGTAACATTTACGTAACATTAATAAAACTGTTATATAATCGCAATATAAACGGTTGTTATTGCTACAGAATAATAATAATAATATTTTTTTTTAATTATATAATAATATAAATTAATTACCACTCGCTACGGCGACATCTTGGCCATTAAATTCCCTCAATGCAGAAACAGCATCTTCAACTCTTGCTGGATAAACGCAAATTGCTGCTGTGTGAATTGGCTCAAATTCAAAATTCAAAGCAATTGGATTCACTGCCTAAAAATAAAAAAATAAAAAAATTTAAATAAATTTTTTTAAAATAATTACAAATTTCTTTTTTAATTTAAAAAATACCTTGTAACAAAGAGCTTTAACATTTGTGGCTGTGTCGTCACCTCCCAAAGTAGTTAAATCAATGAAGCCAATGGATTTCAACAACCAGGCAATTTTATTATTACCTTCCAAAGTTGTTGCTTTAAATATCATCCCCTTTGCCCGGTTATTTATCGCAGCCTCGTTTAAATAAACGCGCTGATTATCTGAAAAAAGATATTTTTGTTGAAAATCAATTAATACAAATTTGGAGAATTAAAATTATAATTATTTAAGGGGGTAGGACCCAAGTTCTAACATCAAAAATTAGATATTTTTTTGCTCTGTGGCACTTTTCAATTTTTAATTAGAAATATGCATACAGAGCAAAAAAATTATAAATTCAATACATTTTTTGTAATCCGAATGAATCCGGTCAATCCGAATTAATCAAAATTCATCCGAACATTCAATTCGAATGAATCCGGTTGATCCGAATCTATCCGAATTTTCAATCCGAATGAATCCGGTCTATCCGAATGTTTCCAAAAAATTCGGATAAATTTTTATTCATTCGGATTGAACGGATTCATTCGCATTGAAGGTTCGGATTCATTTGGATTGAAGGTTCAGATTCATTCGGATTGAAGGTTTGGATTCATTCGGATTAACCGGATTATTGCGGATTAAAAGTTCAGATTGATTCGATTTCCCCGGAATCATTCGGATTGATCCGGATCGAAAACTTCCCAAGCGAAAGCTTCGGAGTGAAATTCATTCTGATCCAATCCGAAATTTTCCGAATTATTCCGAAATTCGTATCTGAATCAAACAGTTTCATTCCGATCTAATCCAAAGGCAGTTTTCAATCCGATACCCATTAAAAATCAATCCGAATGAATCCGGTCAATCCGAATTAATCAAAATTCATTCGAACTTTCAATCCGAATGAACCTGGTGGATCCGAATCTATCCGCATGTATCCGGTCAATCCGAATTAATCAAAATTCATCCGAACTTTCAATTTGAATGATTCCGGCCAATCTGAATTAATCAAAATTCATCCGAACTTTCACTTTGAATGATTCCGGTCGATCCGAATCTATCCAAACTTTCAATCCGAATTAATCCGGTCAATCCGAATGAATCCGGTCTCTCCGAATCAATCCGAATGATTCCAAAAAATTCGGATAAATTTTGAATAATTCGTATTGAACGGATTCATTCGTATTGAAAGTTCGGATTCATTCGGATTGACCGGATTAATGCGGATTGAAAGTTCAGAAGGAAGTTTTCAATTCGAATTAATCCGGAGCTCATTCAAAATCAATCCGAACTTTCAATCCGAATGAATCCGGAAATTTCAATCCGAATGGATCCGAATGAATCCGGTCTATCCGAATCAATTCCAATGATTCTGAAAAATTGTGATCAGTTCGGATTCATTCGGATTTATTCGGATTGAAAGTTCGAATTAATTCTGATAAATTCGGATTGACCGGATTCATTCGGATTGATTTTGAATAAATGAGAATTAATCCAAACTTTCAATCGGAATGAATCCGTTCAATGCGGTCAATCAGAACTTTCAATCCGAAACATTCGGATAAGTTCGGATTTATTCGGATCGACAGTTCGAATTAATTCTGATTAATTCGGATTGACCGGATTCATTTGGATTACAAGTTCGGATTGATTTTGAATGGGCCCCGGATTAATTCGGATTAAAAACTTTCTTCGGATTAGATCGGAATGAAACTGTTTGGTTCGGATACAATGATACAAATTCCGGAATGATTCGGAAAATTTCGGATTGGTTCAGAATAAATTTCAATCGGAAGCTTTCGCTAGGGTTCCTTCGAATTAGATCGGAATTGCCACTGTTTCGTTTCGATACACATTCCGGAATGATTCGGAAAATTTCGGATTGATTCGGAATGAATTTAAATCCGAAACTTTCGCCAGGGATTTTAAGGTTAGAATCTGGACACAGCACCCTTAATTCCATATTTACCTATCGAAAATTCCTCTTTCATTTTCTGTTTTTAGAATATTCCGAATCGCAAGGAAATTATTTTGATTCTTTTCTCAGCTTTTTTTCACTTTCCTCACTTCTGAGATAAAACGTCGCATCGATAATAAAAGATTGTAAAATGTAAAATACTTTTGACCGGAATTCCTGGAATCCGGAAGTGACGAATTGACTTAATTTTCGGCGCGAAAAATTTAAATCTCTTGTAGAAAATCTGAAAGAAAACTTCTCCAGTGACTTGAATTTGCATCATATAATTAATTTTTTTTTTCAATTTCAGCTGTCTTCCTGTCAATTTTCATTTATAAAAAATATAATTTTTCAAAAGTGAAGATAATGGATGAAAAAATGTGTTTGAAATCTGATTTTGAAATTCTTCACGACGATTTTGAGGAGTTGAAATCTTCTCAGAAGGCGAATAAATTCGAAAAGGCAAAAACGATCGCCGATCAGATGATCGAGAGGCTAGAAAATTTAAAAAAGTCAAAATCAGAGGAAAGCAGTTCCGACTCCTTTTTTTTGAGATTGCTAGGGATGAAAAATACTTTATTCTACGAACGCTCAAAAATTTTGGCTAATTTGGGTGAAGAGACAGTAGCAATGGAAATTTTGGGATTTTCTTTGGAGTCTATGCGAGATTCGATAACAAATTTGGAAATAATTTATCTGGCATTGAAAATTATCAACCACTTTGCTTATTTGTTGATAAAGAAAGACAATTACAAAAAGGTGGAAGCATTTATTAATTATTAAATTTTTTAATCCTTAAATTTTTACGTAACAGTTGCGTAACAGTTATATAACCGTTATATAACAGTTGCATAATACTTATGTAACAGTTATGTAACGTGTATATAACATAGGTGTAACGTACATGTAATAATATCAAAAAATTAATATTTTAACTTATTTGATTAATTTAAATTCCAATTAAAGGCCAGAGAAGTTTTGGAAATTTCTGAGAAGACTTACGAAGATTTGAAAAAGGAAAAAAAATCAATTCCTTTTTTTACAAGCGAAGATCTTTTTTCGAGTCAAAGTGGTGTTATTTCTGCCCCAGCGGAAAATAGTAAAAAATTAGAGAGATTAGTAACAAATAATTTACAAATGTTGGCCTTTGTTTATAACAAACAGGAACTTCATGATTTATTTGCTGATTATCACCATAAAGTTTTGCAAAGACATTTGGATATGAAAGATGAAGATTTTGGATTGTGGGCACTCAAATCTGCCAAATTAGCTTTATATTTTGTTGGCGAGAATCGATTCGAGTAATTTTTTAACACTAGAATTATATTAATTATTTTAATTAATTTTCTTGATTTAATTATTAAAAATTAATTTTTTAGAGAGGCGAGACACCATTTGGCTGCAGCTATTTATATTTTACATAATTATGAAAAGGAATTAAAAAACTTAGAACCTTCTGATAATTCAATTTCAAAGTAATTTTATTTAATTTCATTATTCAAGAAAATAATATATATTTAGGATTTGAATTTGGCACTCAATAAGACGAATCTGATTGGCCAGAGTAATTTAGAGTTTTAACCGCCAAATTTAAATTTGTTACTTATGTTTTTTAATAAAAAAATTTTTTTTTTTTAATCAAAATTTACTTTAATTTATTTCTTAGATTGAAAGAGCTGCAATTTAAATTTGCGGATGTTGCCAAATGCTGGGTAAAATATGGTCTGTCTTTATTTAATCTTTCAAAAACAAATGCAGTTTCGAAATTTTGTGGAGAACCAACTCAAGCGTTAGAAAAACTTTGGATTTCTCCAATTCCTACTACAAATGATGAAAAAGAGACAATAAATATTTCAAAAAATATTGGCACTGATAATTTTTCAGATGAGAATAATATTTCTGCTAGTAAAAATTTTGGAGATTCTAAAACCGCTAAAGAAGCAACAGGTGGAATTTTATTTTAATAGAATAAATATAATTATTATTAAATTTTAAAAGAGAATGAATTTGAATATTTTTAAAATTTTAGGGAAGCTTCTTTTTTTCAAATCAATTGATTTGTCAGAATACGAAAAACAGGTATCAGCGAATTTGATAGAAAATACGATTCAAGCGAGAGAATTATTTAATTACACCCACTCTTGGTTGAAGAGAGCAAAAGTTTTTTACACTCTTCACGATCATCCAATGGAGTATGTCAATGCTGTTTTGGATTTGAGCGAACTTTATAGGTATCTTGCATTTTATGAGGAAGATATCGAAAGGTAAAAAATTATTTTAAAAAAATTATTTATTAATAATTTAGTATTTATGTAACATGTATGTAACATTTATGTAACAATTATATAATAGACAATACGCGGTCCAAAAATTAAGAGCAGGTGCTCTCGAGACTCTCAGTTCCATTTTGAGAGAAATTCGACCGGAATGTTACATTGCCGTATCAATTGAACTTTTGCGAGAATTGGCGGAAGTCCAATTAGAAATGATGGGTTTAAATCTGAGACGTATTTGTATGGCCCAAGAATTTTCATCTCAAACTGGAGATCCAACTCTTCAAAAAATGGAAGCCCTCGCTGATATTCATTGCAAATTGGAACAATTTGGTGACAATTTAGGTCACAATATTGACCTTATCGATAAAAATAATCTCTTATCGAACGAAATGGAGGACATTTGTCCTTTTGTTGAAAGCACCGAATTTTTAAACAAAGAATAAATGTCTGATTACTAAATTATTAATAGTTATAAAAAAATTATTATTTCCAAGTATATTTTTTATTAATAAAATATTAGATAATATTAACAAAGAATATTTATTACCCTAAATCAAATTTCGTCCAATTTGATATTATTTTGGAACATGTGAAGGATTCGAACGCAGGAAACTACTACGAAAGTATTTTCAAAACTGAAATGGACTTTTAAATTTTATTAATAAGCAAATTAAAATCTCTTTATGTTTAATTTGATAAGTAAATAATTTGGTATTAACTACGATATTAATTATGAAATAAAGCCTAGGAATTAAAATATTTCAATTTTGTAATAATTGTTTTTTTGACTCTGGTGGTTTGCAAGAAATCAACACAAGACTTTGAGGTTAGGTTCGTAATGGAGTAACTTTCATCAAAAGTTGATTAATTAGATTAATTATAAAAGAAAGTGATTAAAAATCCGATTTTTTATTTTATCCTCAAAAATGGCATTTTCTGCCCTCAAAAATGTAAGTAAAATCTACAATTTTTATGAATATATGTTGAAATTCTAATGTTAGAAAAATTTAGAATACAATGTCAACATTTTTAACAATCTATAATTTCCTGTTTAATTCCGAATTTTTTAGGTAATTCGACCAATTCGATGTTCTCAGTTGAATAAAGTTTTCTCGAGGTCTTATAGTTTGTGGGAACCAGATTATTTGGAGGTAAATATTAATTTATTTAAATGGAACATTTTTTTTGCCGAAAAACCAAAATCTCGAATGTTGAAAAATATCGAAAAAATGATATCCCAGAATTAAAATAACGGAAATTAAATATTTCCTAATAAAAATAATATTACCGCAAATGTTTATCAACGAAGTTTAAATATACTGTAAATATTTATTAACGAAAGTAGAAAATTACCAAAATTTCAAATTCCCGAAAATAAAAAAATGTTTCTTTTTTTTTTTTTTTCAAAAAATGTTTGAAATTTTCGCCCAAAACTTGTGTTCGAAATTTCTTTAATATTTGTGTTCACAATTTTTCTTCAAAGTTTTTTTTTTGGAATCTCTTCAAAGTTTTGAATAGAAATTTTGAAAAAAAAAATTTTTTTAATTTTTAAACACAAATTTTAGAGAAATATTAAATAAATTTTGCACAAACTTTGAACAGGAATTTTGAACATTTAATATATATATATTTCTTTTTACTTTCGGGAATTTGAAAATTCGGGTTTTTTTATATTTCCGGGAAATTGAAATTTCGGGAATTTGAAGATTCAGTAATTTTCTACTGTCTTTAATAAATATTTTCGGTAATATTATCCTAATTCGGGAATTCTAAATTTTATTTTTCGGTAAAAAGATGTTCCATTTAAATTTTCAACAAGCTAAGAAGTCTGATTATTTACTTTTCAACTTGAATTTTCATTTTTAGCTTTTGAAGCCTAAAGTTCCACTTTATCCAGTGTTGAATATTCAAATTAGGGGCTATGATTTTCCTATTTTGGAAAAATTTCAAGGATTTCTTCATAAAGTGGCCAACGAAATGGACATTGATATTGAATCCAGGTTTTAAAAAATATTTCAAATAATAATATTATTATTTAATTTAATTATTTAATTATTATCCATATTGTTATTAAATTAAGGCATTAAATAATATTCAACCCCATTTTTTAGTTGGGCGATGCCACCAAAGGAATTAAAAATAAAACGTATGAAGCAAGGAAGTGATATTGTCGAAGCCGAATATCAATTAAATTTATATGAAAGAAACATTCAAATTTCGAACGCTTCGAATGTATCTTTACCAAATTTGGTGAGAGTTTTGGAAGCTTCTTTGCCAATGGGAGTAATTCTCAACGTCGAGCATTACGATCCCGAGAAGGAACTCAAACGTTACGTTCCTGACACGGAAATAATAAACTTGAAAGCTGAATTGGAAGAAGTCGGAAAGAGCCATTAAATCCATACTTTTTCAAATAGAAGTATGCGTTGAATTAAAAATCGAAATTTTATAAATTTCGTATTTATAAGTCTGTACAAAATATAGTTTAAAAATAAAAAATACTGGTTAAAATAGCGTTAAAATTAGTTTTCATTTGGTAATTTAAACAATTTATAGTGCGATTTATGATTTTAAAAAATTTGACTTCAAACTAAATTAAACATCCAGATCTTGATAAAAATTCTCTTTATAATCTTGATAATATAAATTTGTACAAAATAGAGTATAAAAATATATAATGTTAAATAGACTAATAGACTAAGCTTCGTTTCAATTTCTTATTATTAAGTGGAGCACGTTTTAAAAATTATTTCTTATCTTACAAAAGGCCGAAATGAACGACTTTTATTTTTGCTGTCTCTTCCGGTTTTGGGGGCTCTTTAATCATCTCGCCCTCATCTTCTGAAAAGAAAATCCAATTTTAGTAAGCTGATCCAAATTAAAGTGCGATAATCATTATCGTTAATAAGGAATTATAATCTTACTCGAAAGTGGTTGAAAATCCTTCAGATAATCATCATTTCCCAAACAAAGAGGCAAACTCTCAGCCAATTCTCTCTTCGGATCCATGGGATGAAGCAATGTCGATCTTTTTTGCACTGGTCTATAAACTTGTCCCTGAAAATTAAATTATGTTACTTATACGTAACAGTTTGGTCCAAGTTCTAATTCCAAAATCCGATTTCCTCATTTTACTCAACAAATATTATAATTAAATATTTTTTCGCTCTGTAGCGCTATTCACTTCTTAATTAGAAATATGCATACAGAGCGAAAAAATTTCTAATTTTAATAACTTTTTTGTAAAATGAAGAAACGGAATTTTGAAGTTAGATTTCGAATTCTTCGTTTTGTGCTAAAAGAACTAAAACTAAATATTTTTTCGCTCTATAGGCAAACTTCCTCTTCAAAAGAAGATAGTGCTATAGAGCAAAAAAATATTTAATTATAATATTTATTGAGTAAAATGAGGAAATCGAATTTCAAACTTAGAAATTGGTTTCGCAGCCTTTAAGGTGGAAATTACTATAAAAATTTTTAACTTACACTTCCAGGTACCAAAATATGCGTGACGGTGTCCGAAAACTTGACCTTCGGCTTTTCACTGGAGGTAGTGGCCACTTCCGGCGAGTTTTTAAAATTGGGAGGATTAACCGGATTGATAACCGGCAACGGTGGAACGTTAGAGGACTTTTTCCCCTCTTTATTTCCACCTCCTTGTCCAATTCTGATCTGCCTCGTCTCCTTAGCACCAGTGTAACTTTTTCCCTGATAAAGATTTTTCGGCGAACTAAGATTGTCGCAGCTTTCACTAAATGGGACATAATTAAGATCGTAATTCAGTCTATAATTTCTCGTGGATTGGAATTTATTACTCCTGTGCTGGCTCTGCAAAATATTCGAAACCGAGCTCTGCTTCTGGACAATTTGCGTTGATTTAGCAATTGACCTTGAATTTTGAATCCTCAAAACCGAGTCTTCTATTTCTGTCAAACCAGGAGTGCTTCTCGAGAGGGGGAAATTTTTTTTTGGGAGACTTTGAATGTAATTCGCCAAATTACTCGACATTTTAGGCGGGGGTGGAATATCGAAAGGAGAAAGTCTTTTTTTCTGTTCGATCGTTTGGAAAACCTGGGAGGAAAATGCAGGATTGGGATTGGGATTCAATTTTGGATTCAGACTCGGATTCAGACTTGGATTCAGACTTGGGTTTAGATTTAAATTTAAACTTGGATTGAGACTCGAATTGGGATTAGGATTCAGACTCGGATTCAGATTTGGATTCAGATTAGGATAAGGATTAGGATTCATTTCCGGAATTTCTTCCTCCTCTTCCGGATCGTTAAAGGAAGTCGACATGAGATTGTTTCCCGAATTATAAAAAAGAGAGCTGCCAGGATTTGCGAACAATCCAACCGGATTTTGCTTCCCATTAAAAGGCGAGTTTCCAGGAAGATTGACTTCCGGATTTTCCAAGAGAGGAGAGCCAGAAGCGGATTCGTAACTCGGGTCGTTGAAAGGAGTCGAAATGAAGCCTTTATCCGAGAAGGAAGTTGAAATCAAAGATTCCTGGGTTTTTTCTTTACTGAAGGAAACTTTCCTCACCGGATCTACAAAAGTTTCATCCACGAAAGAGGTTTTCGCAAAAGCTGCTTCTTCGAAAGAAGTTTTCCCGAAAGAAGCTTCTATCGAATAATTAAAGCCCTTGGCGTGGAGATTAAGATTTCCAAATCCGGGGATGAGACTCTCGACATTAGAGAGCGATTGAGAAAAATTGGAATTGATTTTGGATGAGGAACTAAGAGGCGTTTTGCTTAGGGGAATTTGTGGGATGTTGGAACTTAAGTGGATGAGATTATTGAAAGATCCTGGGGAATAAGTTGGTAGATTGAAAGCTGTGGACATTAAGTTTCCGTCGGACTTTTCGAAGGTCGGAACTTCGTTGAAAGAAGTGCTGACGAAGTTGCTGTTGTTGTAAAGCGGGGAATGAAGAACCGGAAGAACTGGAAGAACCGGAAGAGGCGGCGCTTGACTGTTGGAGGGTTTCGAGGGATTTTTGGGAAGGAAGTTGATTTTCTCCTTTTTGGTCGTATCTTCGCTTTCTGATTCTTCTGTGTAGGATTCGTCGTCTTTGTCGCTCACCGAGTCCGAACAGAGAGAACACGAAGGTCGAGAACAGGTCGAATCTGGAAATAAAGAAAATTTTTAGAATATATATAATAACAATACTTGTTATGTAAAATGATAAAATAGCATTTTGAGGATAGAATTGGGATTCAAGAGCCTTAATAAAAGTCAGATAATTACGAGAACTGTTGCAACTGTTCGATCTGCTTAAAATTTGCTCCGCTTTTTCTCTCGCTGCGTTTGCCAGTTCCGAGTCCTTAATCGCAACGGCGTAAAAGTGAATATCCATAAAAAGGTCGTGATCGTTGAGATCGATCGCCAGTCTGAAAGCTTTTTCAAAAAGCTGGTTCCTATGAATTTAAAAACATTTGGATATTTAATTAATTGTAAGTATTTTAAATCAGGGTGGCCACAAGATTCAATTTTTCAATTTCCCTGAAATTTCCCTGACTCTCACGAAATCCTTTAAAATTCACTGAAATCTTTTGAAATTCCTAGAAACATCTTTAAATTCCTTAAAATTCCATTACAATA
>JAUESH010000001.1:180709-192425 GCA_032275165.1 Synergus magnus | reverse complement strand
TATATATATAATAGTTCAGATTTTCAAATTAATTAACGCAATAAAATTCTTCTCTTTGGGGACGGCATAATTTCACAGAATTGCAAAATCAGTAATTACATCATTGATTTGCGTAAATCAGAAAGAGAATTAAGAAATAACATGCAATATGTATATATGTAACTTTCTTTATTGATACCGCAGAGGACCAACAGGTCCTCGATATTTTTGCACGTTAAATTCTTGTGTTTAATTACACAACAATCTCACCTATAAATATCTACAATTAACTTTTTAGAATTATGTATAAATAAATTATTCAATCATAAAAACTGAAAATTTAATTCTTTAGGTACAATAATTAAGGGCTAAGGTTTCGAGAGACTTAGTCGCTTTCGCATTCATATTCTGCCAGACATTTTTTGGATTTTAATTACAAATTATAAAATACAAAGAATCATTAAGCCGGAATTACACAGTGCAGGCAGAATTATGTCGAGAGAGAACGATATCTTGCACGGGATCATATTATCATGACATTCTGTCTTCTTATTTCATCTGCACTTTCTTGACGTTGTGAAATGAGATATATTTCTGCTTGCAATGTGAATCCCTTTATTATCAACTTTTCCACCGCATACAGAAATTATTATAAAGCAATAATATACATTGTTTCTTCAACATCAAATTTAGTGATTTTAATATTATTATTTTAAATGTAATGACTCAATCACCTAAAAGTTTATGTGTAGGTTTTTAAATGCAACGATTGAGCTGAAACTGAAAAAAATACATAGGTAATAGGGTCAACTACTTTGGTTTGTAATACATATATGTATACCATTATTACTTTATTGGTTGGGACAACCAATAAAATAGCATCGGGATATATTACAAGCCAAAGTTGTTGGCCCAACTACCTATTTTCTTCAGTGTAGACTGAAATTTTGAGAAAGAGGTATATATATAGCAGATATGAATATAAATGCCATTGCGTATACT
The DNA here is from genome assembly GCA_032275165.1 of Synergus magnus. Classification (NCBI taxonomy): domain Eukaryota; kingdom Metazoa; phylum Arthropoda; class Insecta; order Hymenoptera; family Cynipidae; genus Synergus; species Synergus magnus. The sequence goes on along the minus strand of JAUESH010000001.1, from coordinate 191,444 downwards.
GTTGCTACTGGGACGTGTAAAACACGTTTAGATTTTACCTGAGTAAGCACACAATTTTTTAAAAGGTAAATTAAAACCCTGTTTGCAACACGTACCATTGGCTAATAATTGGACGCGATTAATGTCACTACCTGGTATTGGATTACCTGGATACTTGGATTTTCTTATTGTAATATATGGACGAGGTGCACGGGCCGGACGTAAACGACGAGATCTTCAGTTGTGAGAACACCTCCCGGCTTTAATGCCATTAAATGCCATTTAATACCATTCTACAGCATGGTATATCGAGATTGTTGCAATTTTATATAGAAAAGTATTTAATAATAAGCGTCCCTGATTTCAAGACTATTGTACATTGAATTGAATGCATTTTTATGTATGTCAAATAAAAATGAAGGGAATAACTATAATAATTCATCATTTGTACAAAATTATCGATCTTGTCGAGCTCATGTTGTGTTAAGTCTTGTATGTACATGATTGTAGAAAGCTAGATTCAACAATATATGGGTGTTAACAATTCACACACTATATAAATTCCTATTCATAATAATTAATTGAGATGTTTCTAAAAGATCGTGACTTTATGTAAATACAGCATTTGCAGACTTACCTGTTCAGGAATAGGTATATACACATAATATATAAAGTGCATTCACATTTGTCTATACAACTAAACTACATTTGAATCTGCATATACATATACTTATTCATTTCTTCTACGAGATCGAACGCACGCTCCACGTACGCGGGCGTTTACTTTTTTTTTAAAGGTTATAATTTATGATATTTTATTTCTTTCTTTCCTAACAAATGTAATTAAGATTTTTTTAAAATTTCATTTATAAATTAAATAATTACATCAGCTGTTTTGGGCTATACAAAATAATAGTTGTTAGATTGTTTTCAAAATTAACTATACTTTTACAGTTGTATTGATGTTTATTTGTGGCTTTTTTTTTTTCTAAAAAAATGTATCTTCCTCTCACTCTACCATGTGACGATACTTTTTTGTATATAATAAAAGATTTAACATTTCTCGCCGCGTCACCTGTAAGCCCAGTAACAAGGTGTGTATTGAAATGAATTAAAATTATTTCGAAAGTGATCACAAACGGTATTGATTTTAATTGAAAACGTTGTGAAATTGAGTTAAATTGTCAACATTTTAATCCAGAACAATTCTGCAGAATTGAATCTATATTGAAATGTTGATAATTTTATTTCAAGAAAGGGATTAAATTGACTTCAAAATTAACTTGACTTCAAATCTATCACTCGCGTTAGAATTAGAATGTGCTCATTTTTGGCAGAATTAATTTGACTTCAAATCTAACACCCTCGTCAGAATTAGAACGTGTTCATTCTTGGTCGCAGGATTTAACAGGGTTGAAACGAAAACAAACGTAATTCGGTAAAATAAATTAAAATGTTTACGGTCAAAAACGCAATTGCTTTGGATTAAAAGAGTCGAAAAATCGCCCATATTCCAACTACTTTCAATTCAGTTTAATCCACTCCTTTTTACCGGGATGACCAATTACTGACCAATAAGAATAGAAAACTTTAATTGACACGTCACTAGCCAACACTGAACATACATGTAGGCGACATAACATATTTAAGCGATTTTGTACAATAGTGTACAGATTTAAGGGCATGTGATACTTTACCATAAGAGCAATTTATTTTCCGCAACTTTACGCTTGCAATAATAAATATTTTTTGCTAAAACTAGGCCATTTACCATTTACCTGAAGTTGCGGAAAATAAATTTGTTCTTATGGTAATTACCACATGCCCTTAAAATTTCCCGCAATTATCGATATACGACGCGTCACCATCTATATTTGACAAATAAAGCGTTACTAATCAAAAGCATCATCTTTTTACAATAATAGGATAAGATATAGATGTTTATTCGTTTCCAATTATATTTTCATTTGCTCGAGGGGAAATATATAATTCTTGCATGTAATTCTTCGATTTTATAAGATTTACAAAATGGAATTTCATTGATATTATAAAAAAAAAGAATATTTTTAAAATTTTCCACCCCCTGAGATATAAATTTAAAAAAATTTTAGGCATACGACTGAAACATAATATAATAAGAATTCAAATTGAAAGCACGCAATATGTAACTTTTTTTATTGGATTAAAACTGGCAAAAAATGTACACATGTGGTCCTCGCCTAGGAGGCAAAGTATGGATTATTCTAAATGTATCGGCGGTCACGAAATTCTCTTGGCGCTCAAGAGGACTCGACGTGATGTGAATTCGTGAGAAGGAACTTTTTTTCGAGCTGAGCAAAGCAATTTCTGTAAAAACATATGAATTTGTGTGTATTGAAATTGTGATTTAAAATATTATTATTATATATGTGAAACTACGGTCACCATGGAGAACTGCGAATGCTCATTAATCAAATATTTATCAACACTATAGCCGCAATTATGGCAAGGAATTTTTGTTGGGTATTATGTTTCGGGGGCCGAAAGAAGAGTAGATAGTCAAAAATTCTTTGTGGAACTAGTAGCGAGAAGTTAGATGAATGTTTCTATATTACAGTCTCACTCTCTGCAACCCTAAACGCTTTCGTTACACCCTCGGAATCTTCACCCCACTCACAGATGCATTTTAATCCACCTGTGACGTGACTTTATGGCGTCCAAAAAATATCTGCAAAACGAAACTCTTTTTTCACATTAGGATGCGGTTTTACATTTAAGTAAATTTGTATGAAACTAATATATTAATATGAAGAAAAAAATAAAAAAATAAAAAGAACTGTAATAAATAAGTGGAGAGCGGTATATTTACACCTGAATGATTTAAGAAGTTGGAAGTGACCAATCCTATAACATTAAATGTACACTAGCATGTCGACTAACGATACACATTGTAGTTGGCGGCTTAAGGACAAACTGAAACCTGAAGCACACACTATTCTTATTAGAGTTTAGATTTAGAAAGGCAACTAGCCTTCTTGAATGTCACCCTACTAGTTTATCGGTCAACAACGATTTCTGGTCTCTGACTGGATATTCCTGTTTGAAGATTTTGGCATGAAAACAAATAAGCTGAAATTGTCTATAGTATTCTCTTATACCTTTAGTATATTAATCTCGAGAGTAAATTTATCAATTTTATGAATGCCCCTACATTTTCCATTTTCAGCTTGAGAGATCCTTCTTGAGTATTTTTTAAATTAGTGCCAAATATTAGTATCATAGTACACTGTATGAAAGAAAAAAGAACTTGAGAAAATAACACTATAATTGAATTAATTATTAATTTACACTTACTATTTCTGTTACAGGAGACATTGAAGACTGTTTGGTAGCTCCAGTTGCTCAGGGCCAGTTCACACCTTTACCAGAAGCTCTCTGCTGGGCAATTTTAGAGCTGACTTCCCAGAGACAGGCGGCCACTCTCGATACCTTGAGGTCCGCATTGAAGAATGCATTTCCTGCGATGCAAAGGCCTAGTCGAGAGCTCGTCTACGATGCCCTAGCGAAGCTGATGCAGGAGAGAAAGATTTATCACACGTCTCAAGGTTATTTCGTTGTAACGCCAGAGACCAGGAGACTCAGGCGTGACTCCGGAAGTTCTAGAAGAAACTCGAGAGAGGTGGCAAATTCTCGGGGACAAGGAGGAATGCTGATGAGCAACGACGAAGCAATGGCTTTGGTCCATGGTGAGATGCTCACTCTCAGGGATGGAGATGTTACGCACCAGGCAGTGCAAACAAATCTCGCCGACGTTATTTGCGGAGGTGATGATTAATTTAAATTTTATTCAGCAATCTGCTTTTATCATCCTAGTGTGAAAAAGATATATGGTGTTTTTAAAATGGAGAACGTGAGAAGATGGATTAATTTTAAAATAGCATAAGTTTTTATACAACGATGTGTAATGGAAAATTTTATTTTGCTTAAAGCGGAGCAGTTTTAATATAGGACAATGTTTCACATATACAGCAACGTGCTGCCCCATAGTAATACATGCAGTTAGTCTGGGACCAGCAATATTTTTTCAATTGCCTCGTTAATATTCTTTCGTGTCTAGTCGTCTCCATAAAATCCCCTGCAGTTGATTTCAATTGCGTTCAAGTAATGTACAAGGTGAAAGGTACATTGAGCTTTAAAGTTATTGTCGTCAAGTATTTTAACGAGCGAGTGAATTCAATCTTTACCTTCGCCTTGAATTACTATTCTCGTCCAGGTCGTTCGCGCTGCGGTAAGGAAATCTTTTTTCTCTTCGGCAGACGAGACGACGAGTGCGTTTATGTTGTTGTCGTCCTTGACAGCTGAACAGGTTGCCACCGAACAATTATAATGCTGCTGCATTGCTATATGCGTTCAAGGTTGCATTATTTTATTCAAAAGCACTTCCAAATTAAGAATTCATTTCTAAAATTGTAACTCTTAATTGGATATACATATTTATGTATAATATGCAACGCCTCGATAAATCATCCAAACTGAATTTTTCTTTGAAAGTTATAGTCTATCACACTGATCACGCTGGCATAGTGACAGACTCTGCTAAAATTCACTTTATTCATTTATAGTTTTGCTATTTTCATTCCCAGCCTGGTTCACGTGCTGATAGACACGCGAGAAATTTGCTCACGCGAATCTGTTCATGTAAAGGCTGTAAGCTGTTCGATTTACTGGAAAGCGTTTTGTACAACGATATATTAGGTATTGGTCACGACATTGTCTACCGTTAGACGCGGTCGAGATCGAGAGATCACGCTGGGAGTCAAGAATCAACAGCCTACCGCACACTACGTTCCTGCTGTTGCTTCAGCTGCTCCAATCCTTCCACAATCCACCAAATTCCCATCTTATCTCTTTTTATTTATCTTCCTAATCATCCTAACTCTAATGATTTGGCCCTAAGTAATAAGTCTCCCATAGTAAGTAAGGTCCGTTATAGCTCACCTGCAGAGATATTGTACTACCATAAAAGTCATTTCTCTTTTTGTTTACATCCATCAAAAATTTTAGATTTATTATTTTTTGTCTTGCTTTTCAGGCAACCCAAACGATAAGGTCCTCTTCGCCAGATGTCGATCCGTTCCTGGACGTCTTGAAAGGCGGCATTCTCTTCGTCTTTGGGGTTCAGCGAGACGTTTACATAGGAGCGGAAGTTCTCGTTCCCTTCCAAGAAGGCCAGAGAGAAGTGACACCTCATCAAGTGCAGAATATACCAGCACTGACAGCACACCACACAGTCCAACCAGTAAGTTCCTTTAGGAAGGGTGGATTTGGTTATGGGTGATTCGTTTCGGTGATTGGTAACATTTGACCACCTAGACAAAGTAATCCAAATTGTATTACAAATTAACAAATTTTAACAAATCTATTCCTCAGACGAGACACATTGCGGACTAGTGTCTTATTTGCTTCTATTTGCCTTTACATATTAATATTATACATATTAATATTCACCTAGTTTTAGCAAAACACATTTATTACGTATTGCAAAATTAAAATTGCTCATATGATAATTACCACAATTACCAAATGCCCTTAAAGCTTCGCTAGTCACCCTTGGCAGACCAACCCTTCCTCGATTCATTCTCGATCCTCGCATGAACCGTTTTCAATAAAATTTCTTCTCAAGACTTCTCCACTATTTTTACAGAGAAAATAGGTTTGCTCTCAAGACTTTTTCGACGCAGCACAAGAAGAAAGGGCACTCCTCTGATGGGCACATTCAGTGCCCAATATCCTCCAACTGAATGGTTCAATCCCAGGGTTGTTCATCTACACAGTGTCGCGACTCAAACAAGAGCAGCCAGTCCTTCGGTAATTTTTTTTTTTTTTTTTTTTTTTTTTTTTTTTTTTTTTTTTTTTTCTTCTACTCTTAACTTATTATTGTTAAATTATTTATTATAATTTAATGAATTTAAAAGTCTCTCTAACCACTGTAAGTTTTGCTCTCTGCAATATAAACTGCGCCTAACTGTATCCAATTAAACCTGAGATATTAATTTTGCTTTCTTAGATGATGGATGGACTGGACCAGTCACAGGCCAGTTTTCAAGTGTGGGATGATTCCAGTTCGGTTCGATCAGCGACTCTTCCCCGAAGGCATCGTCGCCAACCGAGTGGGGACTCTTCCAGTTTACTGGCAAACTCGACACCCAGAAGTTCCAGGCGTCACAGATCACCTTGTTCGACTTTGCCAAGGTCCAAGTGTTCCAGTCTGAGTAGGTGCACTTCCAGAGCTTCGATACATCCCACCACAACCACCACCACCACCACCACTACAAGCAACAACCAAGAACCTTACCAGAATCGGAATCCAATCCAGAATGGAAAAAACTCAACCAATTCATCTCCTAGTAGAAGCGGAGGAAGCTCTGGATCCGTAAGGGTTACTGGAAGTCCTGGGAAAACTGGAACCTTAGGAAGATCGACTACGAGGCACTCTTCGAGGAGACCGAGTCATGACTATACTGCCATTAGTTCAAAATCCACCAACGCCTCGCCACAGCACAAAGTAAGACTCTAAAAATCTACTTCCCTATTCTAGAGACGCGGCGCGGCACAGATATCCAGCTGGGACAAAAGAAATAATATACCAATTGAATGGACAAAAATAGGTGCGCGTGTGTGTGTGTGTGTGTATTTGTTTGTTTGTATGAAAGTCTGATGATTTTATTTTCTTTATGATTCTTTGACTTTTTTAGGTCCTTCAGAAAACATCATCAAGTCATTCAACCCACTCGAGCGGTAAGTCAACCTCAAGTGGGAAACTCTCGTCCTCGCCTCTGAAGACCTCCAGCTTCTCCACAAACTCATCTCCACTCAAGTTTATCCAACAAGGTGCCCTGACACCACTTCAGGAAGCTCAAAATTCCATTACTCTTCAGGTTTCTACAAACTTAAGTCCAGTAACCACTCCCCAAGAAGCAAGATCCGTCCAAAGTAGTGTGACTCTAGCTTCAAACTCCTCTAATACCACAACAATTTCTGGTTCTCCAGGAACTAAAATCTACGTTCATCAAAATAATTCACCAATGAGATCCGTTATCACCTTTGAAAATGAGACGTCTAAAAACAAGGAAAATGAATTAACTAAAGAAAAGCAGGAAAACGAACTAGTTGGAGAAAAAGTGTACAAAAGCAAAACGGAGGATGATAAATTTTTTAAATCTACGAAAGTTGATGATTGGAAGCCTGTCAAGGTCGAAAGGCCTTCGTCCCTTTATGCCATGAAAGACCTAAAACCAAGTCTTTCGGAATCTGACAAAGAAAATAAACCCAAAACTGATGAAGAAACTACTAATAAATTGAAATTAACCAATCGATTGAACAACAGTCAACATCTGATTGATGGATCTTCCAATAATATTGATAAAAATTCACTCTTAAATCTTCATGAAACAACTAGCTCGGTACCAACTTCGAAAAACACTAATGATGCGATGAACAATTCGAGAAAATTGAGTCTCTCTTTGTCGAAGGATGCCCTCAGTTATAGAAATTTGCTTCGGCCTGGCTCCAAAAATAACATCTCTAATCCTCCTTCACCTACCAAGTCTTTCGATGGATTTGGTGGATCTTTTAATAACGTTTTTATTGAAAATTTGGAATCTGTAAAACAACATCGAGCTCCTCAAGGGTCGGAACCAAATCTTGAGAAAAGTTTGAGTCGTGCGGATCTGTATTCTTATCCTAGTCTGAGCGATATGCAAGTACAGTTTAAGAGTTTAGCGGCCCAGAAAATTTTAAAAGGATGTCCTATCAATAGTGTCGATACACTCGTCGAAGTCAACATGGCTGCGGCTGAGAAACCAAATAATTGTGATGTCACTGTGCATACAGATCTTGGACTTGTGTAAATTTTCAATTTTAAGGGCGCATGTACGTTTACTGATGAAATTTGAGAAAATTTAGAATCTGGGAATATTGCTTTAAAGATTCTAGCAACCAAGAATATACCGCAAATTTTTGTGTTTTTATGCAATGTGTAATAGAGTAAATGCACCGATAGTCGGACAACAATTCTAAAATCGGATACCATTTTTCAAAGTTCATAAATAAAAACCTATTATATTTTATAAATTATTAAAAATACGTTAGAAACTGAATTCCAAACTCAATCTTTCATCTGACTGAACTTTTATAATAAACATTTGTCCGTCCACTATAATACGTGCCTCGAAGCAGGTTCACTTACTCTACATAGGGCTCACAGTAAGAGTGAGTCAGTGCGAAATCAAATGAATATTTGGCGAGTTTTTCATACCCTCAAATCAGTTTTGACTTTTCAATAAAAGTTCTGAAAATCCAAATTTCGAAAGTACGCGCATATGCCCAACAGGATCCCCCATATGTTTGCATCTAGAATCAAATAAATCGACCGAAAATTGTTCATAGTCCACCAACAACAAATATCTGTAATTTAATTCACCATTATAAACTAGTATATAGAAAAAAGCCCTATTTTGGTTATGTAATTTATGCTTTATATGCCTCACATTTAACGAATCCATGTTGTAAGTAAAAAAAATGGATTCTAAGCATTCATTCCAAGGGAAATAGATTAAATTAAGTTTTCTTTTTCTACTCAACTTTCAATCTAGGGAAATTTTCATATTATACTGGCCACTAAAATATAATGTGAATTTTAAAAAGCCTTGACTGCTTTCTGAAAAATTCGAGGTCATATTCCGAGAATGCTATCATATTTGGATCCATTTTATTAGAAAACTTCTCATTTTCACTTTTATTTTCTAATTTCATTTTCATTTCCTTAGATTGTCCCTCTTTCTCCGTTCAATCGCGAATCAGAGATTGAAGTACGTTGCCATAATTCAACAAAAATCAAACTATACTTGCAGTTTTGCATCGCTTTATTTATGTAAAGCGATTTGCCAAAGCAATTCTAATCAGCGGTCTCTGGAAAATAATAATTTTACGGGTAGAAAAGGATTAATTTTTTATGGGGGGAGGGGGGAACAAATGAGTTTTAATTTATGTAAATGTCTTAAGTCGTTGATGATTTGTCCATGGGTAAACGTCGTTAAAAAATGAAAGTAGATTTTGAATACAGACGTGTAACTTGATCATTATTATTCATGTAAGAGAGAAATTTGGAATATAATTAATTGAAACTCTTAGTGCAATTTTATAAATATGATATCTAAGTGCCAAAACCGTATTACTTAATTACGCACAACGAAGAAAAGTCAACGCCTTAGACATCGATGACTTGGAAAAACATAGATTTAGTTTTTTAATTAAGGAGTGAAATTTCCTTACATATACATTGGATTAGATTCCTTTATCTTTTAGAGACATTTTTAAAAGTCAAATAAAAATTGTTGACTAATTATTGTAGGAATTTAATCCCAGTTTGCAAAGAAAAAACATCAGCTTTGTACATTAATAACACGCATTATCAATTAAATATTGGTACAGAGATAAATGAGTTTTTTCTATTTTGATGTTTTTAAAAAGAACTTGGTAACTTGCATTCATTTAAAAAATAAATAAAAATGAAAATAGATAATGACTAATAGATGTAAGTTATGGCGAGTTCTTTTAAAAAAATCTCAATAAACATAGATGATTAAATTAACGTTTAAATAACGTTTGCTAGAAAAATTTCGAAATATTTCATAAATGTCTCAACCGTTTTCTACGAACATATTTTCATCGTTTTATTTTAAACTTTATAAACAAGCAACAACCAAGCATATAATACTTTCAATTGCGTTCCCTATTAAGTTCATGTGGTAATTGCCATAAAACAAATTTAGTTACGCCAAATTTACGTCCAAAATAATAAATATTTTTCACTAAAATGATAGGTAATCTACCCTGCTCCATCTGCATGAAACGGCGGAGGAAGATTGCCAAGTTGTAGCGAAAAATATTTATTATTGTCAGGGAGTAGTTATTACTACTCCGTATTATTGTGAACATAAAGGAGGAAAAAAGGGCATGAAAAACGGCCGAATTCAAGTAAATGTGTTATATAAAATACATCGCATTCTCGAAAATTCCGTTGAATTTACGAAACATTTTTAAAAAAATAGCGTTTCTGGCAAATATTATTTAAATTTTAATTCAAATGTTTGTGTTTATTAAAATAGTAGACTCTTACGAAAAAGTACGACAGGAAAAAAAGTACAGCCATTCCTGTAATTTTTTTCATATTATTTTATTAGTAAAAATTACAGGAAAATGACAGGGAATTCAGCTGTCATTTTGAATTCTGTCATTCTTCCTATCGTTTTTTGTCGTTTCCCCTGTGATCGCAAAAAATGACAGGTATTCCTGTAGTTTTTTCCTGTCATATTTTGTCATAAGGAAAGTAGATTGGAGCGAGTTCTCCTTGTTTTTCCATCAAAACTAACTTGTAGACATCAACAATACATACACACACACACACACACACATATATATATATATATATATATATATATATATATAAACAAAGAAGGTATATTAATAAAAGGTAAAAATTAAATGAGTTTTTTTTATTATTTTCCTTGGAGTACTTTTCGATAATATTATTATTCAGAAATTTCCATATAAATTATTAAGATATCGATTATAGATTAATTTTATATAAATTAAGGCTGATGCAGGAGGGTAAAAAAAATGGTGAAATCTTCGATGTCACTCTAATCTGCATATCAAAAAATCGTCCACTTTTTGAAGGAAAAAAAAGGACGTTCGTAAAGTTTTTTCAAGTTCT
>JAUESH010000001.1:158747-172902 GCA_032275165.1 Synergus magnus | reverse complement strand
TATAATACGAATTTCGAGGTTAGGGTAAGTTGGAAATTTAATGTAGTTAATGTATAATGTATAATAATAATAATAATAATAATTCAGGTAGAATTTCTGTCCTGTTATATATATATATATATATTTTTTTTTTTTCATTTCCAGTCGTGTTTTTTTTTTTTTTTTTTTATTTATTTTTTTTTTTTATTTGACTGTTTTCAATATTTGTACTTATTGTTTTAGTAAAGGAAAATTGTCCCAACTCATGATGGATTTTACTAACATTCATAAATTTGGAAAGTTGATGAAAATAGAAGAAATTTTCCAAAAAATTTTAAATTGTAACTGTGTAATATATAATAAGACTCGAATATACATAAAATACCAATAACTTCTTTTCGATGGATGATTGGGACTCTATCAATAGAAATTTACAGAACCTTAGGTCATTTGAATGATAATTAAGTAATCTTCCCAATAATGATTCGATTCATTTTTATCCCCATTCACGATTATCTAGAAAATATTTGCCAAAAGTTTTGAACGTTCAAATGAACGAAATACTTTTTCCCAATTCTATTTTATCCAGAAATACTGTTCTAACTAAAAATAAAAATAGGCATTATAAGTTTCTTTCATACAGAATTATTTGCAATGTAAATGAATCAATATTTTAACACTGTTTCTAGTTTAAAATGCAATCAATACAAAAATTCGTTCATTTGAACGTTCAGAACTTCAACCATATTTTAAAATTTAGATTTGATAACAAACGAGGTTTTTCACTTTCAAAAAGGGAGTTCTAATAATATAGAAAATAGCTTAAGAAACAAAAGAAAAAAAGAATAGTTAATTATAAAAAATAGAAATAAAAATCGATTAATCATTTATTACACAATACAACGAAGCTTCGATCACATCCCAGTTGATTTCAATTTTATTTTGCTTTTTTTTATCGAGCAATCATAGATCACGAAAGACATTACTTATCTATTAATTTAGAGTCACTTGATTAATAAAAGACTTTTGCTTTACTTACAATCTATTGTTTTTCTCCAGAAAAGAATGGACTACATGGAGGTAACTCTGCCGAATTACTCCTACGTTTTCAATTTTGAGGAGAAGTTTATTCACCAGGATACGAGAATATGGATGACAAAAAATTGGACCAATGGATTCTATTTCTGTGGAATTTATATGATTCTAATTTTCGGGGGTCAGCATTTTATGGCTAGTAGACCTAAATATGATTTGAGGGGAGTCCTGAGTTTGTGGAACACTCTTCTAGCTTCGTTTTCGATAATAGGATTCACGAGAACAGCTCCTGAATTGATTCACACACTCAGAAATTATGGACTGTATCACAGCGTTTGCATTCCTAGGTAAATTTGTTTCCTTGAAGAATTAAAAAAATAGATCAAGTTAAAGGCATGTGATACTTTACCATAAGAGCAATTTAGTTTCAACTTTACGCTCGCAATAATAAATATTTTTTGCTAAAACTAGGCTATTTACCTCCGTCTGTAGGAAACGGAGGTAAATAGCCTAGTTTTAGGAAAAAATATTTATTATTACGAGCGTAAAGTTGGGGAAACTAAATTTGCTCTTATGATAATTATCACGTGCCCTTAAGATCCGAGTTAGGGATCAACCACAAATTTAATATTTTTCCTAAAAAATGATTCGGTGAAAAATTCCAAAAACAATGCCTTACGTAATTTTTGATTGACCCCTTACTCACCTGATTATTATGTATTTTGGAATCGGGCAATTTAATGAGCAAAAAAGTTTTGAAAAGTTACTAACTTTTTTTCAGAGATCATAATTTATCAAACTCGAATTTTAAAAGATTGTTATCGAAGACCCATGATGAAAGACTTTGATTCATAAACTGAAGAAATAATCAAATGAATAGATCATTTTTTTCAGATAATAAATGTTGACAAAATCCTCATCATATTTTCCTTCATTTCAAGTATATCTAGATTAAATACATAAAATGTATTTTATTCAAAGAGGAAAGCTGCCTCACAAGACGATTTTTAGAGAACTCTGTAATTCCATAGGTCGTTGTTAAAATCCGGTTATGGAAATGAGATGTCAATTTCATATCATCTTAGTTCCTAGTAATTGCATCGTAAGAGTTTAGAAAATGTAAACAATAAAAAGCATTGAAGATATTGAATGTCTTCTTTTGAAAAATTTTGTTTGAAATAATTAAATGGTGGAATTTTAAAAAATTGTCATTATAAAGTCTTCCTTCTTTTTATATTGTGGATATATTTTGGATGGATTTATTGTGGATCAAAATTTACATTTTTATTTTTGAAATAATGAACGTGTTCTGGAATTTTAAAAAATGTAATTAATTTGCATGCAGTGACTCGATTAAAATTGGTTTAAAAATTGTTGATTCTTTATCTTCTCAGCTTCATCGAGCAAGATCGAGTCTCAGGTTTTTGGACATGGATGTTTGTCCTCTCAAAACTACCAGAACTGGGAGACACAGTCTTCATCGTTCTCCGGAAGCAGCCACTCATTTTTCTCCACTGGTACCACCACATCACTGTCCTGCTTTACTCTTGGTTTTCATACACCGAATACACAGCATCTGCTCGCTGGTTTGTCGTTATGAATTATTTTGTCCATTCAATAATGTATTCCTACTATGCCCTTCGGGCCATGCGATATTCTCCACCAAAGGCAATTTCGATGGTCATCACAGCCTTACAACTGACACAAATGATCGTCGGTTGCGCGATCAACGTCTGGGCCTATCAATATTTAGAAAGTGGCCAAACCGAATGTCACATTACCAAGATTAATATTAAATACAGTCTCACGATGTATTTTAGCTATTTCGTCCTTTTTGCGAGGTTCTTCCATAATGCCTATTTGGGTGGATCAAGATCCAGAGCCGAGAAAAAATTATATACCAATGGAACACCCCACATCGCTACCGATTTTAGCAATGGAAAACTTAAAGCGAATTAAAGAACTCGTATTATAATTACGATTAAAGATTTGCGATTAATTGCGATTACGAATGTAATTTGTGAATCCAAGTGTCCAAGAGCCGAAAACCAAAGCTATCGAAAGCTTATCCACTCTTGGTTATAATTAACTCGTAGCGAGTTCAAGGGGCGTTACAGGTGGCCGATAATTCATTATCGCAATTATTAGAAAGTTGGGGGGATCGAGGATATCTCGACTCACTTGTGAATTTTTTTTTTTTTTTTTTTTTTTGTTTTTTTTTAAAGCATTGCCGAATTAACGTCAGATGGAATATATTGGCAGTCTGTTTCGTAATGCAACTCTCGAGTTCAGAAAAGTTTAATAGTGATTCAAAAAAATAGGGAAAAATGTCATTTTGAAAAAGTAAGATCAACGTTCACATTTAGACATTACATATATATCTAATTAAGTATGTACATATTCCATAGTCTAAAGTTCGTACAAGTTTATTATCTGAAAGACAAACATTTCCATAGTATGACATCCTATTTGAAAATTACGTTCGCTTTAAAATTTAGTCAAAATAAACGAGTCTTTTTGTTTCAAGCTTTTCGAAATTTGAATTTGAATATCCACGATTTTTAAATTCAATTTAACTTGTTTTATTTCAATTTTCGCACCCTTGTAAATTCGAGCATCTGCAATAATTCATTTGGAAACCGAACATCTAGTTTTTATTGTTTTATTAGATCTCAATTTTATTTTGCAAGAACGTACACTGAAAAAAAAGTCCAGCAGCATTTGCCACTGAAAAAAAGTTCAGCGGCATTTGCTTATTGTACTGCTTATTGTATACAGCAAGGTTATTCCTACCTGACAGTTACAAGTTACAAACAAATACCGCTCGACTTTTTTTCAGTTTAGGAGGTTTAAGACTGGCGTCGATTCCAAATTTCGGAACTGAATCTCGTTTCGAAATTTCCCTCGGAACCAGGGGCCAAGGGAATCATTGGTTGTCTGTCTTTCTTCTTCATTTGTTTATATTGACGAGAATAAGCGCGCGTGTTTTGTCTTTGAAACTGAAAAAACAATTCAAATTCGCGCGCCACGCATGAAGTTAGCCGAAATCCATGTCCTTTCTAGAATAAAAAAAATAAAAAAAATAGTAGAGGAGACTACTCTTAATGAGCAAGAAAGACAGAAAGCCAATGATTAGCCGTCTCTGCTCGGAACCCATAAAAACTAGAAAGAGCGCTGAGCGTTCAAATTTAAATAAACCGTGACTGATTCTTTCTCGACAATAGAAATGCTTTTCTCTAAAATCTCGTAAATATTTTTTTTTAATATCCAATGATAAAAATTTGGTTGTAATAGTGAAATCAAAACTCTAGTACAATAATAATAATAATAATAATAATAATAATAATAATAATAATGAAACTCGGAAATGAATGTCAGGTGTGACGGCAAAATGAGAATGAAAATTCGAGTATGAGATGAGAGACCTTGATCAGATGAGTGGCCTCGAGATTCGAAAATTTCCATCCTCACGTTAAAATTAAATTAAGCCTGACGTAATAGAAATTACGCGACGATTTACATACACATGAATAAATGAATCGATAAAAGATTTAACTTTCACCTAATTTTTTTTAATAAATTGAAATAATCTACACTGTCTTACGATTCGAGAAAGATTCGGTCCCATTTTCCAGAGCTAATTATTAACTATTATTAATTTAATTTAATAATTGTTAATTGATTTATTATTTATTTATATCATTGCTGGGCAATGCTTCCGAGGAAAATTATTAATTAATGATTTAATTAGTCGATCTTTTATTGTTCCTTCAACCCAGATGTGAAAATTATTTAAGGTTATTACATTAATCTCTTTCTGACACAGACTTTAGTTATTTCAATTACATACATATCAATATCAGGAAGGTTATTCTTGTTTTCTGTTAATCTAAAATCGCCGAAAACAACAGTAGAAATATTACTTCAAAGTTTTATATAATATGCACTTGTGAACAAAAATAAGTTACTTGTCTTTTTTGAAATTGTGTTTCATATTATAATTAAATATTATATTTAAAAAAATATATCTTCCAAGTGCCAAATAAACAAAAATTATTTTTAAAAGATTGGTAATCAATTAAATTATTTATTTAATTTTCAAGTTTGTTTGAAATACATACTTAAAATCATATTTATTAGTTTTCTTTAAAAAAAATTAACTTAATTCATCGAAACTTAAAAATTAATTTTCCTTCGCTTTTTGTATTTCTGTACTTATATATATTTTTTTTTAATTCAAGGGCATTTATAATATGAATTATATAATTTATAAATTGTGTGGGTTCCGGTGCGACGATGTTTGCAATTTTATGTAGAACGATAACTAAAATCGAAAACGATATTTGTGTCTGTGTGAATGTGTGAGAAAAAAGAAAATAATGATATAAGAAAGAACATTTTTATTTATGAGAAATTACTTGTCAAGTAATAGGAAATTGTTCGAGCACAAATTCCAACCTTGGTTTAATATTCCAGCGAGGTATTTTTAAAATTAATGATAGATAGAAAACTGATTAATAATTTTAGTAAAAAAAATGTAGTTCCTCTTGTTTAATTCCAAAAATTAAATTAAAAACTAATTTACAATTATTAGTCTGATTATTTAAATTTTTTAAATAATTTTCTAATTTCTCTTACAAAAGAGGTGCCAACAATATTCGTTAGCTTTGATAAAATCGAATTTAGACCCAATTTTTGCCTAATAATTTCAACTGTCAATGTAATTAATACTTTTATTATTTTCCTTTGTAAATTTTTTTTTATTTTCTAAATATTAAGTCTGTTGTATAAAGACTTGTACGTATCCAAAAAATGTCTACATTTGATATCATTTGTTATCATTTGATTCAGTTTTTATTGACTGAAAAGCTTGCAACGCTCAATTTAAAAAAGCCCTGATTTTTTTTTCTATGAACAGATACAATTGCATTCTTGTTTATTGATTCTTGTTACTGTCGATGTTACAAATTATGTTATAGCTTATTCTAAGTCAACTCGTCCAGAAGAGGAACTCCAGCTTCGAATTTTTTACAACGAAGAATAAGAAAATCAAATTTTAAGTTGTTGGAAGACGGACTCTCAGGGCGGAAAAAATTGTATTTCCTCTGAAATAAAATGTATCCAATTCTCTTGCCCTTCTCGAGAAAATGATGCATCTTATAAAAATATTGTTGTGCTCATCGACTTACGTGCTATTTAGAATCTAAATTTTTTTCTATTCTTAAGTGCATCTAAGATACATTTCGTTTTCTTGCTCGTCATCTCCTACCTCTTTTTTTACTAAGAATGTGAATTTATTTTTAGATTTATAATAATAATCACAGGTTTCAGGTATAGTTTCAGGTAAAGCAATGTCTGGGATAAATTAATACCACAAAAATGAAAAAAAATTTATTTAATTTGAAATTTATTAAAACTTTTCCTATTCCAAGCCAAGACAAGTTTAGAGAATTTAAGTGTTCTCCTTGTTTTATAGAGAACATGAGAAAATTTCTGTTTCTAATATCTGTAATATTTGTTTTGGTCGTTCCAAATTTTTTTTTTACCATTAGAAATATTTTACATTTATTGTAAATTGTTTTTCCACTGTTAACCTCTTAGTTGGCAGAGAGAATTCGATAAAAAGTGCCCAAAATGGCAGGAAAATTAAAAAAAAAAAATTTTTGTAAACCCCCGTGTAAGACTTGAATGCCAAATCGGAGCAAGTTAAATAGGAAAAAAAACATTGACGCGCTATTAGGTCAATGCCACACCAGGGCACCGATTAATTTAATGCACTTTTGCGTCAATGCCAACGAAGGGGTTAAGAGTATGTACACATTTTTTTCTGGAGTTCTAAAATTTTAAATAAATTTAGAATGAAAAATGAAGCAATTTGGTTCGAAGCTTGTGATTTTGAAATGAATATTGCGGGCGGGAATATCCGGCTATAATTGTAAGACGGGAAGAGCTTGAATGGAATTTCCGTCTGAGTTAATTAGTATTCCCTGGACTTGCGGCGTCAAGTCTGTCTTGCAAAGTAAAAGTCGTGGCCCATATTTTTCTGTCGGAATTGGCTGAGTTTGTCAAGTTTACAAGCTACTTTGCACCAGAGGTTGATCGCAATTTCGAATAAAAAAAAAAAAAAAAAGATTGAGAAGTTATGCAAAAAAATATCTGAGATTCTGTCTTTAATTACATAATTTATTTATCTTAAGGACTGATACTTTATTAAAAGAGCAATTTAGTTTCGCCAACTTAACTTTTGCATTAATAAATATTTTTGACTAAAACTAGGCCATTTACCTCCACTGGTACGAAACAGAGGTAAATGGCCTAGTTTTAGCAAAAAATATTTATTACTGCCAGCGTAAAGTTAGCGAATCTAAATTTGCTCTTATGGTAATTACCACATGTCCTTAACCGATCCTGCGAATGTTAAGTCATTTGAGTCATTTCTTTAAAATGATTTAAGGATGAATAGAAATTGTTTGTGAGTGGATCTGTGAATTTTATAAGGTGATATTTTTAAAGGATTTTGTTCGGAGATTCGCGCACACTTTAACGTTAATTTATAATTTATTTTGAATGCAACCATTGTATTTGAGAGAGTGCGTTAGTAGAAATGACAAGATTAATTTTTAAAAAAGTCCATCGTGGTATTGTACGATAATTAATAATCACATATGTCGAGTTTTTTAAAAATAAATAAAATTCAAGAAACAGTATTTTAACAATTATTTTTGTCTCCCATCCAATTATTTACTTATTTAAAATTAAAAGTTTTCTTTTACTAGACTAAGGTTGAATTTTTTTTATGAACAAATTTCAAGTTCAGTGTCCAAATCGAATCTTGGTGAATTCGAAACCTCCTATGTTTGTACGTCTGAGAGTAATTAAGTAGGTAAACTTTTTAGCCTTTCACAAATAACGGATTATTTTTTAACGACGATTTTTTTTTCATAAACTCTTCATGGTTTCGGTTTTCTAAAAGCTGAAACTTTCTTGTGAGACTATTTCAATTATTTAAGTACTAATAAACATTATCATTATTCTGCGATACACAATTGTAATTTGATATTTAAATGTCCACATATTTTTGCTAAATCCAAGGAATTAACTTTGCATTTGCGTCATCCCTTTGATAAACTTTATTTCTTTAATCAAACATTGAAATACTTATGAATGGAAATGTTTCGCGCCTACGTCATTTCGATGGAAAACTTATTTGAATTCATCGTATAAGTTTATGACTGGCTAAAAAAATTTTTCCTTCTCATGAGAAAGAAAATTTCCTAACAAGAAAACCTGAATGCATTCAGAGGAAAAGAAGAAAAAAAATTTTAAAACTTAGTGTTTCCAAAAAAAAAAAGAAAAAACTTAATTGTTTTAAACATAACTCAATATATTTAATATTAAAGGGATGTTAAATTGAGTCAATTTATTAGTTAAATTATTATTTTTTTATTTATGTACTTATGTAAGATTTGAATTAGTTTTGAAAACGGCCTAAAAATTATTAAATCGTTTTTATGAGACACTATCGAATAAAGTTTTAGCTAGAAGCGTGTTAGTCTTAAAACGTTCCATAATATTTTCATTGACGTCTGCTAATGACACAATACAAGCATTGAAAATTCCGGTTTTGTATGTAATAAATCAAATATTATCGTAGGTTTGTACAGAAACTATATTTTACGTACACACAGAAAAATAAAGTTCAGGGTTTTAAAAAATATAAATATTAGCTTAATTTTATATGTAGTCGAATACATTTTTTATTGCGTTGTTTTAATTAGGTAATCTTTATTATTTCAACTCTTCTATTTTACTAGATTGAACTTTTGTAACGACCTTATAAGTCACTATAACTTACGCCAGATTCATAGACGTTTTCAATTCAATTTTTATTCAAAACTATGAATAACATGCCTAACAAAAAAGCATGTTGTCAATTCGATAAAAAGGAAATCTTACATATGTATTTAGATTTTCTAGCCTTGATCTTTGAGTTACATCCAAATGAAGACCTTGTATTCTAACTTCTTTTCTATATTTTACTTTTTCTAAATTCTTTTTACAAAATTTAGCAAAAAAAATGCACAAATTTACATCGAGAAAATTTATTTTCAATAAATAAATATATCTGAGAATATACACATCTGAAGATCGTAGACTTAATTTAATAGTAAGACACATCAATCCATACAATACATTCTTGAAATAATGTAATCAATCTCAAGACTTCCGAATCAGCATGCTACGAATATATAGATATATCTAAAATAGTTTTGCGCGTTTCTGGCTGAACCGGAATTGGTACATCAGTGCGTGTTTCATGGCAGCGAGAGCACTTTTTTTAAAAGGATGAAATCATTTTTCATTCGAGAGATACATCCAAGGCGGAAAATAGAGTTTTTAGTTTTTCTTTTGCGTTTTCTAGCTCCGACTCACGAGATCTTAAAAGGTCCGTCCATGAGGAGTGCAATTCCGATTTCTTCATATGTTGCTTCAAAATCTCTGCAAGTAGATTTAATGTAAAATAAATACAAATGTATATTGATTTGAAACGATTAAAGAAAAAATGTTTAATTTTAAATGTCAAATTATACCAGATTTTGCCAGATTCAGCGTCAACGATAAAGAATTGTACACTATTGGAGGTTCTAAAGTTGGAGCGCTTTCCTTTAAAAATTTGCATAAAGTCAAGCCAATTTCGGAATCGAGGAGAGGCTTTTCGGAATCCGATAGGCAAATTGCTGTTAAGATATTTAAACTTAACAGCGCCTCGTTTTGCATCAGAGCGTACTTGGCGTTTAGCATTTTTACTAAACGTCTCACCCCCCCGTTTTTTATTACAGAGGTGACAATTTCCTTGCACCTGAAAAGCAATGTTAAAACATGTTAATCAATTTTAATATTAAAAATAATAATTAATAACCACAAACAATAGTACTGAGGACACACCTACTGTTAATAATCAACCAGGCTAATAGACGATTTGCTTCTCCTTGAACTCCAGGATGATCTTCAGTTTCTGACCATTCGACAGCTTTTTTTATAAGGTCACTATGTTTTCCCAAGGAAATCGCTGCCTCTTCTACAAAAATCAAAGACTTTAATAACGAAGGAATTTATAGATAAAAAAAACATTTAATAATTGACATTTTTTAAGAAAAACTATTATTTCTTAAAAAGGTTTTAGAAAATGGAAAACTTGAAACGCTGAATTTCTTAAATTTGCATAATCTAACATTAATGTCGATACAGTTGAAAATGGGAAGACTCTCAATAAATTAAAAAAATTTGCTTCAAAAAATGACAAAAAAATTAATTAATTTGAAGGCTAACGTTGTCCACCGATGACGATTCGAAGTGTGCCGAGGAGTTTGAAGACAACTGGAAATGTGGGAATATCAAGCATCGGGATCAAAACATCGATGAGACCGTCTGATAAAACAGTCGATTTATTTTTGGGAGGAATTACGAGATTGCGAAGAGCACTAAGTAAGTCATGTTGAAACCGGATATCTCCACACTTATTGTTGTTATTTTTGTTCAGCAATTTCAGCAATTTAAGGTGGACACCTTGAGCCACCATCAGTTCGCAATGCACATCAGCTCGTGCAAAATTTCCCATCGCGAGAACTGCAGTCACTTGAAGATCCTCGTCGTTGCTTTCCAGCCATTCAATCAATTTTTTGTAGACGGGACCTTCACTTTTTTTGTATAAGAGGTTCATACTATCATCTGAAAAAATATGTTTTCAACTTAGTAGAGGAAAAGTCGAAAGTATTACCCAAAATTTTTAACACCCTTTCTAATCGATATCTAACAGATGGTAACATTTTATTCGCAACATTTACAGTGTTCTTAAAAAAATAATAATTAATATTAATACAAATTTTTGAAAAAAAAAAAAAAAAAATCCTGGTCATTTCTCGATTTTTCTAACAAATTAAAGGCAATTAAATTTCAAACTTGGAATTTTTTAGTCTGTAACTTGGAAGGTATAAAATACTTACTAAATGAGTATTATTAGGTGAATTTAATTATTAATTTTACCTCCGGTTAGAATTAAAACAATGAGATTGCAGGCGACTTTTAAAACCGATCTCGTTTCTTCATCAGTGCATCGTGGTCCATGTTTTTCCAATAATTTCAGAAGCAATTCGCAAACTCCTGCCTTTGCCAAAAGCATTTTAGCGTCTTCTGTTGAAACAAAATGTTAAAACTTAATTTCTCTTAAATTAGAAATTCACTTTTAATAATCCTCTCTCAACTTAGAATTACAATTTCAATTCCAATTTTGCATAGTTATAATTATTTATAATTGATTCTGATTCAAGTGTATATACATTATTGATTATACATTATACATAAATACCATCATCTGCTTGACCATGGAGCACATCCAAGCACATTTCTGAGAATTCCGAAGAAGCATCGCTGGCAAGAATCTTAACTAATATTGTCGAGAGCCTCACGTCAAGGAACTGAATACCAGAATCATTTAAAACTCCCAAAATCAGAAGAGCCTGCATCGCAGCTTCTCGAGTTTGAATACCATCGAGTTCCAAAATACTGCAAATTGCAGGAACTACCTCTTCTTTTATTACCTTTAAAGTTTAACTTGGTTAATTTTATTACTTTATTTTATATGTCTAACATTTTATTATTTTATAAAATAAAATAAAAATCGAAAATGATTAACACCTCTTTTTCCAAAGTACTTTGGTCCACAAGAAAGTTTAGAAGAAATCCAGTTGCCACATTTCTTAAAAATTCTGCACCTTCTTTTTCTTCTAAATCTACTCCTTTTTTCAAAACTTTTAAAATGTTTTTTAATCCCTCTTCCTCTCGAATCAACATTTTTCCTTTTACTGCAGAAAAAAAATCATATTGCGAATGTTGAACTAATATTGCTTGTGGTGAGAATTAAAAAAATTTTTTAAATGATTTAATTGAGTGGTCGTCAGTTGGTAAATGTGTAACAGAATATTCTAAGCAATCGCTCGGATGTACGTATGTATGTATGGATGTTACACTTTTTTGTGTACACGATAACTCGAAGTCGGTTGCTGATACATTGATGAAATTTGTAGGGCTTACTTGTACCACTAATATCTCAAAACAGACATAAGGAGTTTTTTTAAAATATTGAATTTATAATTTTTATGTACTTTTATAATTATTGAAAAATTGTTTGTTGAGCTTTAACTCTTCAAATTATCATAATTTAAAGCTGATGTGAGGAAAAAAAGATTTCTTATTTCGACACAAATCAAATCATCTATTAGAGACTAATATTTAAGATATTAATATTAACCCGTTTAGTGTAGGGGGTGGTCGATTCGACCCAGGCCAAAATTTCAAACCGCTGCAAGTTTATATGTTTATTGTTAATTATATAATTAATAATTTTAAAAAACCTAGATTGCAAAATTGTACCGTAAAGTAGAAGGCTTAAATATGAACGTATTAATTAAATATGAAAGCTTAAATATGAAAGTATTAATATTGGAGATCAATTGACTCAAAAAATAGTTTTCGTTAATAATAAATTGGATTAAAAAAATTATTTGAATTAATACTTCCTCTATGAAAGCAAAGTGCTTAGCACCAGAGTTAATACAACTTCACAGCTACTTTATTTTATCTTTCAAGTCTAAATTACCATTTTCATAGCAGATATTTCCCAGAGCCCTGGATGTTTGTGTCAAAACTTCCAAATCATATGACTTTAACAGTTCAATCAGAGCTTTGACAAATTCTTTTTTTGTGCATTTTTCTCTTCCGAATTCAGTTTTTGCGATTTCGGCTATAGTCTTTGCAGTTTTTGCCGCAATTACTTCAGATTTGTGGGTTAAAAGTTTCAGAAAAATATCATCACTCACGAATTCAGTACTATCTGCAAAGGAATATAATATGTACAATAAAGAATATAATATTTTCAAATTTTCAAAAGAATTTCATAATGCGAAGAAAACATATTTCAAATATTTACCTTCTGTGGAAGTTTTGTTAATTTTCACTAAAGAGTCAAGAATTTCTGTTATATGAGAAACATTATTTTCCTCGTTTTCATTTTTCGAGACACTTGCCTCTTTCAAATCCTCTATAAGTTTTTCAACATTCGTTGTTTCCTCTACAAATACAAAATAACCTCAAATAAATGTCCACTTGCTTCATTTAATATTTCAAAAATATTTAATGCAAACACATTAATAAATAATAGGAATTTTAAATGATTAATTTATAAACTAAACAAAAAAAAACAAGATCGAACAAATTAACGGAAATTTAAACGATTTTAAATGTTCTACAAGGATGATGAAAACAATTTAAATTTCGGAAAAAAGTAAAAAAATTAACAGATAAGAAACTTACCTTCCATTATTTTTTTTATTTCTCTTTTACTTTTGCTAAAATTTTGATTTTATCGTTACTCTCAAATTGTATTTTCGTGCCAATTATACTCTAAAATCTATAAACTAGGTTGATTTTGCGTTCTAGTTACATTCGTTCATTCGTTTTGTTGATGGATTAAATCAGCTGATGACCTTCGGCACGGACCTCTCTCTTTAACACCTCAGGATAGAAAGAGAGTTCCGGTTCGCATTCGAAAACTTTCACATGGGTGACATGGGTCATGGAATTATGTGGCGGCATCATCGGCGAGCACAATGGAAACTCGAACTCAACTGATTTCAAAATATTAATTAAATAATTTATTTTGCCCTTTTTATTCATTTATCTTCAGAGTTTAGACGGCCTTGAATTTCCCTAGAAACGATAAATTCCTAGATATTTTCCTCCTTCCCTCAAATCCCATCAAATCCCTCAAACCTCAACTCAAACCCGTGTCAAAAGGTCCGTCTCAAGGCATCAAGCAAGACTGCATGTGGTAAACCGTAAAAATGGTAAAAATGTAAAAATGGCCTCGGAAACGAACATTCTGCTTCCACTTAATCCTGAGTTGCAAACGAAAGATAAAGTGACAGTTTCCGATAAAGATGCAGCGAAAAGAAAGGAAAGATTTAAAGGTAAATTCATGTATTCAAATGTCTTGTTGCATACATTATGAGAGATATATTTATCAGTTTTTCAAGAATTCTAACCTCTAATGGAAACATTTAACAAATTTAAAGCATTTTGAACA
>JAUESH010000001.1:116978-128257 GCA_032275165.1 Synergus magnus | reverse complement strand
CATTATATATATATATATATATGTATGTGTATAGCTTACAATGAATTTTAATTTTACAGTGATTTGTCTAGCAATTTCGGAGAGTTAATGTAATTTTCACATTATAGTTTATATCGATGGCTTGGAAAAATATTTTATAGTTACTTTTTATGAAAAGCATTGCTTAAATGAAAGAACTCTAGAACCTGTTTTTTTTTTTTTTTTGTTACAGGTGAGTAAGGAGCACGTTCCGATAATGGGATCGATTCACCGGGAAGCAGAATCCTCGAGAAACGGAGAAACATCGTCCTTCTGTAACTAACTCCTTATCAGGAAGCATGTCGTCGATGGACTTACCGTCTAAATCCACCAAGACGGTAATCATCTTGTCCATCTCAACTTCCTATAGGGAAGAATGATGACGATACGACGACAGAGACGATTTGCTTCACTTATTGCTATGAGGATGAAATAACGCTATATAATTGGATAACCTGGAGGGGTGCCACTCTCCTAAAAGCTACAACAAAGAAGCAACGATAAACCTCCAACTTTACCTTCGCCTCCGCCTCAGCCTCCCGTGAGGACTGCCATGTCCTGAAAGTAATTCTACCATCGATCTTCCTAAAGAAAACCAGATCTTATAAGGGCAAAAGGAAAAGGAACTAAAAGTAAAGACAATTGAGAAAATAAGAATACAATTTTTTAAAAAATTAGTAGTAGGATTAATCATCCATAACTAATTCTGCTGAACTGCGAAGACAATCCAAAAACGAAATTACCTAATCAGTAGATTTATTCTATAATTAATATAGAAAATAGTTATTTATGGCCAGAGATAGATTAATATTTAGATATAAATAAATTAAGATATATATATACATATATCTGTTGTCAGTTGAAAAGGAGCAGATATATTTAATATTGTTGACCACAAAAGTACATTCAGATATAAAGAAAAAGAAAAAGAAATTCTATATAAAAGAATTCTTTATTTGTCGATATTAGAAACTAGAGTTGGTTGGAGACTATCAAGAAATTTAAACGAAATATGGTTAAATCAGTTAAAAAATAGAAAAGTAAGCCAGAAAGATAATAAAATAAAATTGATATAAACTTTGACATTTTCTGCTGAAAAAAAAAAAAAAGAAAAGAAAAAAAAAACAGTAAGTGAGATGGACACATGAAAACTTTTCTAGAATAAAAGACAAGGGAAAAATAAATAATACAGAGAAAAAGTTCTCACAAATTTTCAGAGAGTAAAATGAATCTCGAGGTAGAATTGATAGCAGGGGTGGTCAAGGGTAGACCACCCCCTGCCCACCTGCCAGCTCCACGTCTCATCAAGATATTCATTGCTGGTGAAAGAGAGGGTGAGTACTGAGTACGGCCGAGTACCGAGTGTCTGTGGAATTACTTTCCTTATCTGTGTGTAAAAGAGCGTTTACTTTAAATTACATAATCCAAGAATAGTCCCAGATCCCAGAACCCTTCAGTTTATAATACTCAGCCTTTTATAAAGGATATTAAAGACGAAGCTTAAGCTGATACTCAGCCAAAGGTAAGTAATATAAACTTGATGTTTCTATAAGATAATAAAATCATTTGATATGAAAGGAGAACTTAATGGAAAATGGGATGTTGAATTTTTGTTATTATATGAGAGAGAAAGATATATCTTGTAGCTTGTTTATTATTCTTATTTTAAAAGATTTTTCGTAATATTCAAACTTTCAAAGTTCAAAACTAATTAACTATAATTTTGAGGAAAACATAACATTTTTGACGTAAAACGAAAAAAAAAAAAAAAAATTATGAAAATGTAAAAATATATATTTTTCATCTTTTTTGTTCTTGCCGTCCATTCTCTGAAAGCAGCCATTATCACCAGTCACTGGTCATAATGGCGTTGAAAAAGTTTCACCCCTTATACTTACATCTCCACCACTTTCCTTTCGCGTTACGTTGAAAGCACAATTCATCACAGCGAGCGTAAAGCGGATCGTTCTATGCACGCGTTTCCATATCGATCAAGCATTTCAAATGCAAAATTTAGAAACAAGGCAAACAGTGTAGACAAAGCTGATTTTAAATAGTCAACATTTTTAGTCCATATTGTCTATTTTTAAAAATGATTATATGAATTAAACTGCTTTTAATAATACAGAAATCAATAAAATCTTTCTAATCGAAAATGCTGAATCCGTCTCGAATTTCCTTTATATTCCTTTATTTGGTTATTTTATTCTTTTAGATTTATTTAGGAACTTTGTTCTTGGATTTTTGGCATTCTTGAGTTGTTTCGAGAGATTGCTTTACCACTTCGTCTCAATTTTAACGGTTCGACGAACAGAATTGAAAGTTCAGCCGATTTGAGGCAAAGGGAAATCTCGCATTCTATAGAACGTCGCAAAAATTCCAATCTCCGTTTATATTACTACGAGGACAGGAGCAAGTTGCCTAGCGTCGATATCGAGATCGGTGCAAAAAAAGAGAAAACTTCACTGCATGCGTAAAAAAGATACTGCGTTAATCCTAGATAAGTATAGGGTTCATTTTACTGCCCTAGACTCTTTGAGTGTCATCTATCCTTTTTTGTAATGTGATTCTTTTTTATTCCTTCTTGATTTTATTGAATTTAAGAAATATATCTTGTCATTTTATTTAATTTTAAATTCTATTTTACTGGATTTAATGTGATATCAATTTATGGAATTATATTATAGTTTGACCGACACGTTATGTTGTCTTACATTACGTGCAGTAGTCTTTTTATGTCTATGCATATAGTACAGCTATTCTATGAAGATTAGAGTTGCATTCGAGCGATATTTGATGATGATAAACATACAAAACGATAAAAAGTCTCGTTCATTTGTCAATGTTCATTTGTCGAGTATTATATGACACTTGTCAAATAATTTTATTTTATTTTTTAATTTTGACATTTTATTATCATTGAAAGGTTATTTTATAAATGAGGTTTTCTTTGTAAAGAATTTTTATATTTTTCAACACATATGATGCTTTATTATTATCTAAATGCAAGAGTTTGAAATAAATATAATTGTAATTGAAATTTACATGTCATGAATGAAATGTATGCATTAAACGGAAATTTAAAAATTGGAATTTTTACAGATGTTAATGAAGTTGCATTTTTCGTATATAATTATAAATATACTTGATTGCCGCTACAGACTCTTGAGATTCACTTTCTGCATTCAAATCTTTATTCATTTTAATTTATTACTTTCATGAAACCTTAGTTTGTGAATCTTTATTTAGATATCAAATCTTGGACGTCTAAAACGTTTAAATTAAAAATAAATACTCAGACCACGACTACTCGTTCGGAACATATCGAGACGATCCGATACGATCATAAAAACAAAAGATTGACGTGTATGGCATATACCTATATAGAAAGAAATTTTGAGAGAAAACCGAGTGAATTCCAGCGATGTGACCGCTGTACAAGTGTTGTCTTTAACACTACACACTATTTTAATCATATTTCATATGATTTTATAAAAAAAAAAAAAAATATATATATATATATATATATATTTCAGAATTTCCTGAGGAGCGACAACAACTTTTGGAAGTCGTAGGTCCATTGTTACAATCAGCTTTCGATGGAATGGGAATTGAGGTGATTTTCTCCTGTTTGTCAAAGCAATAAAATCATGAGTTGTTTGCTTGATATTTGAATTTATCTTTTTCTTATCACAAGAAAAATTAACAAGTATATACATAATTTACAAAGGAAGAAAATTGTAAATTTCTTTCAAAATATGTATAAATATTTATTGATAAACCTAATACTTGTTAAAAATATTGCATCAGGTTTTGCTCGTTGATATGCAATACGGAACAAGCAGAAATCCAGACGCAGATCCAAGATTGGCTGAATTATTTTTGGAAGAGATAAGCGCATCTCATCGTCATTCCAGAGGTTGTTTTCTCCTGGTGAGAATCAAAAACATTTTCTAAATTGTAACTATATGTATTCAATTCTCAAACGAAAATCAGAAAAACTATAGCTGCTTATAGGTATAATATAATATCCCAGCGGGCACGAATGTCTCAAGAACGTCCAAAGACGTTTTTTAGGACGTATTTGGAACATTGGACGTTTTTTGGACGTTTTTTGACCTGACTTAGGACGTTCTTTTGGACGTTCTAAAAACGTCTTTTAAACATTACGTCCTAAAAACGTCTTTTGAACTGAAATGATTGTATAAAAAATAAGACATGAAAATGGAGATTACCAACTATGTTTGATTTCTCGTTTTGCATTCTAGCTTTTAGTCGGGTCGGATTACAGTATGGGCTGGGTGCCAATGACACTGAAGGAAGAAACTTTCCGAGCTTTACTCACTCACAACGCACATCTGGAAGAGTTTTATCAGCAAAATGGTCATTGTTACCGGCTAAAAGCTGACAGGTAAAATGTTAGTTAATCTGCAGCCTGCAAGAATTAATTATATAATGGGAATGTTGAGTGCTGATGTCGAACATTCCCTGATGCCATATCAGTTCTATAACGTTACGCTTACGTCGCGTCGTTCCATTCCTATGCATGCAATTTTCTCAGCGGAATTTTCATTCTCGGCTCATTGATTCTGTCCAACAGCGAGGAAACAGCCCAGGAAGCTTGGCAGTCGAACCAAGAGCCAAGACTCAGAGAAGCTCTTTTATCCGCTGCTAAGTCTCTTGCTTCCAAAGAGCCACACAATCAGGAAGTGAAAAGGATCCTCAAAAGTACCGCTGAACGGCAATTAGATCATGGCCTAAGTAAGTAGCAAATATTTTTATGACAGAGTGTAGCTAATAAAGCTATACATTATACTTTTAAAATAGACTGCTCCCTAGCTCGCGGAAAGTGGCTGCGCGGCGGTCTATAATACTATAAGGTATTACTAGATATACATCTCTCCACTAATTAATTTAATTTGATGTACATATTTTTTCGTAGGTTTGAATGCAAATGGCGATGGAATAATAGCAGTGATTCGCACATGGTCAGGAGGCGGAGGGGCTCCTATCCCATTTCCAGAAATAGCGTCTCTCAAATCTCGCGTGGAATCCACTTTGCCGTCGGAGAACGTGATTCGACTTGAGGTGGACTACAAATCGAATGGCATCGACACAGAGTCTCATTCCCATGAGGCATATCTCACGAAACTACGAGAAAGCGTATTTGACCGGCTTCAGGATCTGGTAAATTCTTCCGTGGAGAGAGACCCGGAAATTAAAAGCCGAAAAAAAATGGTCCAGGAAGTTTATGCAGAGAGTCTCGCACATCTGGCTCTTCTCAGGGAAATAAAGCCGACTGAGGAAAAGGATGAATCGATTCTCTGGATCAAGCAGCGATTATTAGCAGGTGTTTATCTTTCTTCATGCACACATTGAAATAGCGCAATGAATATCTTTTAAGTTGATTCTTATACATACACATATATGTATTGCAGTATGTACCACCTGCACCGCGAATAAGGAAATTCTGATTTAAATATACCTATGTATACGCGTATATGATGCGTATGTATTTAAAATATTGGATCTCATTTTTAGGAACAGACCAGAAACATGGGCCAATTTTAATCCGAGGACCCCGCTGCTCGGGAAAATCATCAATTCTCTCTCGAGTCTACGAAAGCGCGCCAATCTGGTTTGGAGTGCCGACTCTGAGAGTTGTGAGATTGTGTACTTCGACACCCAGGTCGGCTTACAGTCTCGAATTGCTGAGGATTCTCTGTGAACATATAGGATTTTTATCAGGAAACAACGACGGAAATCTTCCACGCGACGCTTCCTTCGATCCACTGTACCTGAACAATTGGTTTAATCAAATCATGAGGAGGATAGAGGAGCAGCCTATGACGGAACAATTAGTGATTTTGGTGGATGATTTACACCGATTACATCCTCTTGAATGCGACATTGTTGCTGCTCTCTCCTGGCTTCCACTCAATCTACCTCAGGTTGCAGAAATTGAATTAGATTTTTATCAAAACGCATCTAC
This sequence comes from Synergus magnus, assembly GCA_032275165.1. NCBI lineage: Eukaryota > Metazoa > Arthropoda > Insecta > Hymenoptera > Cynipidae > Synergus > Synergus magnus. Next base: position 122,247 of record JAUESH010000001.1, on the reverse strand, counting down.
ACATTATAATAATAATTTACAGTATTCTTTATCTTTTTCTATATGCCTTCATCTTTTAATTTTAGGGAGTACATTTCGTCGCGACGACCGCTGTGCCTCCGGAAGCCTTACGACTCACTCCAATTCAAAAGGAAAGACTCAGAAACACCGAAATTTTGATACAACTCCCAGAACCGAATGAAGAAATTCCAAATGTCGAAAACGCATTAGATGCTCTCGAAAGACTTGTCGGTCCAAAAGCTGCCAACAGAATAGGATCTTTGCTAGCTTGTACGGAATACGGACTTTCGGAAACGGAAATCCTGGAGCTCATTATGCCAACTGGAGAAGATAGTCCTGCACTATCTCTGACGTCAGGACAGTTTAACTTTGCAACTTGGTGTCTTGTGAGGAGAGTCTTGGATCCTTGGCTAAAGGTTCGAGTCATGAGCGGACGTCTAATGTTTAGCTGGCGTTGGCTAGCTCGAGAATCAGCTCGAAAGCGGTACCTCTCCAACCAGGAAATCACTAAATCCTGTCACGCGGAGCTCTCGAACCTTTTTTTTGCAGAGGACAGCGAAGAAAGTGAGGAAAAATCACCAGAGGATACTGCCTCTCCTCCAGCGAAGGAAACCCCTTTCCAGAGTGCTCCACAGACGCACGACAATATCACCTACACTCTGCGTCACGTCGAAGAAGCTTGGCTCCATCTTCTTCGATCAGGAGACGTTGACAGACTAAAGAAGCTCGCAGTCTGCGCCTTTGATTTTCTTTTGGCTGGCGTCCAGATGATATCAGTTAGCTACCTTCGATGTGTTCTTGAACATGCAAGAAGGTACCTTCTGGAAAGAGATCTCGAGCTGGTTTACTATGCTGTCAGAAAATCAAGCGATGTTTTGACGAGAGATCCTCTTCAGTTGGGAGCCCAACTGATCTGCTGGTTAAGAACTGTTGCTGAAGATGACAGCGACCTGGTTTCAAGAATGGTGATGGCTGCGATGGCCTGGTGTGATGGCTACACAGCTCCTCTTCTAGTTCCCTTGAATGGTTGGCTCCAACCACCCTTGCCTCTTCAAATTCGAGCCCTCGCCTGTCCTCAAGGTGTGAAATTAGTTGAGCCTGCACCTTCTGGTCAACATGTTGTTGTCGTTCCTTCACAAGGTGATGCACAACTCTGGCACGTTATGTCTGGACAATTGGTTCACACCTTTAAGGGTCACTCCAGTCCCATTTCGTGTTTAGCTGCTACACACCAATCGCAGTATCTGTTGACTGGCTCTGAAGACACAACTATCATCGTTTGGGATATGCAGGAGCTATCATTGAAAAGGCGGATTTGCGAACACTTTGCTCCTGTTTTGACCCTGACACCTGCTTTGAATAATTCGGTTATTGTGAGTGGAGGAGAGGATTCAAGGATTATTGCGACATCTTTACTAACTGGAGAAGTACTGATGAAGGTGGATCATCATCGGGGACCAGTGACGGCTGTCAAAATTGACGCTGCGGGTGAGGTTTTGGTTTCGGGATCCGCTGATGGAACTGTTTGCTTGTGGTCCTTGGAGAGTTTCACTCTGTTGAATTGCATTCTACTTCCTAGTCCGGTGATTAAACTGGATGTTTCGGATGATTCAGTTTTCCTTTTGGCGGTTTGTGAAGATCAGAAGATGTATCTTAGGTAAGAATTAGATGCATTGTATAATCTAACATTAGTTGTTATTCTAGAACAATCCTCTACAAAATTTGCCAGCAAAATTTAACACTGTCTTTTTTGTTCCATTTTTTTTTTTTTTTTTTTTTTTTTTCAGATCTCTAGCAACTGGAACAGAAATACACACTCTTCGAGGTCATCAAGGACCAGTTAGGAGCATTTGTCTAGCCAAAGATTGCAGAAGAGCGATAGCAGGAGGCGCTGAGGGAAGACTTTCAATCTTTGACATGCACAAAGGTCGTTTAATTAGAACTCTACCAGCTAATCCTTCGTCCGACATCACCTCAGTCAAAGTCACCGACAAGGATGACTTTCTAATCACAGCTGGAGGTGGCAGAGTAACCTATTGGAGTTTTAGAAGCGAGGAAGGACGACCAAAACCTGGAAAGAAGCAGGAATCGCTTCAACCCCATTCATCTCCCATTTCTTGTTTAGACATCTCTCGAGATGGTGCGATGGCTGTAACTGGAGGTGTGGATTCTCTTGTTAATCTCTGGCAGTTAAACACTCACGAACTTGTTTCAACTTTGGAAGGTCATGATGCTAGTGTCACCTGTGTTGCTTTCTCTGCTTCTGGACTGTTTGCAGCATCAGGATCAGAGGATAAGACTGTGCGAGTTTGGGGATTGACTTTGGGTCTTGTTGTGGCTACTTTTAAACACCAGGCACCCGTGACTTCAGTTATTGCAATGTTGGATGGAAGGAGAGTTGTCAGTTCGGATAGAGGTGGTGCTATTAGAGTTTGGGCTGCTGACAGTGGAACTTTAATTCAGTCTGTTTGTGGACCAGGAAGGTGTTTTGCTGTTACCTCTGATATGAGATATGCAGTCTGTGGAAATGGCGATAATCAGATGCTGATAATAAGTCTTGGTGCGGGACCAGAAGAAAAACACCAGGTATCTCATTCGCAAGACATCACCTGCTTGGCAGTTACTCCTGATTCTCAATCTTTAATCACTGGATCAAGAGACATGAGTCTTAAGATCTGGCAACTCGCTGGTGGAAAATTATCTCAGGTTTTGGTAGGACATACTGATCATGTAACCTGTGTCGCAGTTGCAGTTTTGGACAAGTGCATCGTAGTTTCCGGTTCTAGAGATGCGAATTTAATTGTATGGGACATCAACACTGGAGCTGATTTGCACACGTTGACCGGTCACTTGGGATATGTCACGTGTGTCAGATTATCGGGGGATGGAACCCTGGCAGTTTCTGGTAGTGAGGACAAGAGCCTAATTGTCTGGGATACAAAAAAAGGAACAGCCTTGAGTTCCATCATGCTTCACGTTCCAGTCTTGGGAGTGGAGATGTCCACAGATTGCTCGAGACTGGGTCTCTATTTATTGGAACATAAATGTATGCCTATCCTTTGCTTACACAATACGCCAGCTCAGTATGTTAAATTACCTTCTTATGTTGCTCCGAGGGACTTGAGACCTCCTGGTCCCAAACGTCCTGCGAGAAGATTATTGAAGAAGGAAGTTTCCTTGGACACTTATACTTGGCAGAAAAAGTATGGGCATCTAACTTCAGGTAACTATAACTCGCTTAGGGGAAATCAATGTGGGAAGGGAATTAAAATAAGCGATAGGATTTATGGTACGTAAATTGTTAGGTATATGCTACAACACCACTTTTTTCAGGATTCATGATAGCAACAGTGGAGGAAAGATTGAAGAGAAGATTCAGCGTGAGTGCTTCCATGGAGGAAATAAGTAAAGCCGGATTGGTCGGCTCTCAATCCGGTTTAGGGCCAGAACAGGCCGCCCTTGCTCAATCTCAGCATTTCGATCAGCTGGAAGCCATTTGGAATAAGCAGTCGCCACCTCCAAGACCAAAAGGTCTTGCTGGCAGAACTCTCTCGAAACAGAGTTCCCTCCAGACGACGCGAATTTCAGATTCCGAGGAGGAAGGTAGACGAGCCGTTTCGTGCATCGCCTCCTGATCCCGCTTCTTTCGACTTGTTGCATTTCGACAATTTAGTTTAGATTCGAATGTTTAGATTGTATATCAGACCTATTACAATTGGTCATCTGATTGCTGATTATAACTAGAACAGTTACATATAGCAATTACAGCAGTTTAATTATATATAGTTTCTTAATTCTTTATACTTTTTCATTCTATAATGTTATATTGTTTGATATATTTCAATGCTTTTTATTTCCTACTAGGATTTCATTTTCTAATTGTAAGTAGAGAACTTTGGTCGCATTCTAGGTCTCGATTTTTCACCCTGAACGCAACTATTTTGACGAATGCATGCAATTATATACATATAATGTAAACCTGCTTATTTTTTTGAAGCACGAGAGCCGATATGAGACGAGTTACAATATATAAAAAAAAATTCAATTTTCTCTCATCAAGTTGAGTTGAAAAACTATTTTAGATTTATCTAAATTACGAGCAGATTACGAGCAACGATATAATAAGAAAAAAAAAAATCAAGGCACCATTGTTATCTTTAGATGCATGATTAGTGTACTGTAGATTTTTTTATCAAGGAATCACGATCTCTTCCATTTTTGAAAGGAAACCAAATCTCCACATTTACGCTTTCAGCATGGCATGACGTAGCGGATCGCTCGGCATGATTTAGCATACAGAAAAGATCCTGAAAACAACGAGCGAGCGTTCCAATTGAATTAATTGAATAAAAAAGTGATATATAGTAGATTGCTCGAAATTGGAAGGATCTGCAGTCTGAAAGCAATTTAAATCCGTAAAAAAAATTCTATTCCAGATCTTCCAGGCTAGTGAGAGATTCTAGGGGAGGAAAGTAACAGATCTGCCGCCGCCGCCGCCGCCGCCGCCGCCGCTTTTGTTATCCTCAAACTGTCAACTAAATAATTTAAGTTTGAAACCCTTGTGTTGTCATACCTTCGCTTCGCGGTGCAATAAAATGAAATTGAATAAGTGTGAGAGAAATTGTTCTTAAAAGCCGAAAAAAAGTATATTAATTGTAAATTGCGAGACGACGAGCAGCAAATAACAAAAATTAATTTCAAGTTGAATAATTTCTTAGTCTCAATATATCAATTATTGTACAATCTTTATTCAAGTCTTAGTTCGTAATAAATTATTTATAATTCGTCTAGAGTTTTATTCTCAAGTATATTACATATTGTAAAGTAATATACGTATTAGATCTAAGATACTGATCAATCATTTCTTAACCAGATTATTTGAGTTTTGATAATATCCAGATAGTATTTGCCAGGCCTTTTGAGCCATAAATCCTTGAGGTGGATTCTCACCTGACTTTGCCAAACCTGAAACATTTTCAAATCATTTGAATTAAGTCAGCTTTTATTGATTTTCTTCATTTTTAATAATTAATTTTTAATTCGACTTCATTAATTGAAATAATTTTTATTAATTTTTTTATTAATTATTTGAGCAAATTTAAATAACCCGGGTTTTTCCACGTAATTTTTTTTTTTTTTTTTTTTTTTTTCAAAAAAATAATAGTGGTGCACAGACGTTCGTGACATTCACGTACACTCATCCACCGATTATTTGCACATCTCGGGTCTTGAGTGCAAATAATCGCAGCGCAGATTCAGGTAAAAATTC
>JAUESH010000001.1:97683-110812 GCA_032275165.1 Synergus magnus | reverse complement strand
TATCCATATATTCTTACATCCATGGGCTAAGTATAATAGACCACACTCCCACAACTTGCACTCAATAAGTCAAATCAAGTAGAACTTTTTTAGACGTTTTCTATATAGAATTCAATAAAATTTTATAGTTCTATATTTCGTAATATAGCCAATAAAAATATAAAATGCCGTACGCAAATCAGCCGTCGGTACATATTTCGGATTTAACTGAGGAAAATGTGAAATTCCAAGTCGAGGATACAGAATTAAGGTAAGCTAACCTCAAACTCTTCTTTACTGCTTGAATAAAATCATTGATATATTTCTGTGTTTCTTTATACCTATACAAGTTGTTAAGTATGCCAAGAAATTAATGAGAAAAAGAAAGATTTTAAAAGTAGAACTTTCATTTTTAAAAAACCTGAAAAACTGAAAAATTCAAAATATTAGTGAAACTTAACCTCAAAATTTGTATGTTTTTGAGGTTTTTTAGCCACAGCAGCACCAGCTCAATTCTCAGGATTTAAATTATAAAAATTGACCAATGATTGACCAATATTTTTATTAGGAATAGTTGAATTTAAAGTTGACCAAAGTCGAAAAAGTGACTCGCACGTATAGTATTGCGTCATCTAGGGTGATCAGATGACTTCAAAAAAAAAAAATAGGACATTTTTGCAGTTTCAAAAATAATATAGTACACTAGGACATGGAGCTAAAATATAGTACTGTACTATTAAAATATTACGTCTGACCACCCTAAATCGTTATTGAATCTTTAAATGCGATATTAGATATATAACAAAGTAGGTTACTATTTACCGAATTATAATTAATTATTCTAATTTTCAGCGTTGCGAACAGTATGAGGCGAGTTTTTATCGCTGAAACACCTACAATGGCAATAGACTGGATTCAAATCGAAGCGAATTCTACTGTTTTGAGCGACGAATTTCTCGCTCATAGAATCGGAATGATTCCCCTGATTAGTGATGAGGTACCTATGTTTAAATAAAATAAGTTTCTAAGCTGTCCGACAATGTTATTGCATACTCACCGCATTTTGGTGACTAGACACCCAGACACGACCTTAAATAAATTCACTGATACAATTTTAATTCTTGATATCAATTTTAGGTAGTGGATCGAATTCAATATACGAGAGATTGTCAATGTATGGATTTTTGTCCCGATTGCAGTGTAGAGTTCACTTTAGATGTTAAATGCTCTGAAGAACAAACTCGTCATGTAACAACTGCAGATTTTAAATCGAGTGACGCTCGAGTTCTTCCCGTTACTTCTCGACATCGCGAGGATGAAGCGAACGAATATGGAGAAACTGATGGTTCGTTTTTCACTTTTCAATACTTAAAATAATTTATTGATTTTTCGTATTAATGCCTGATTCATTTCTCAAATAATACTTAATCAATATTAATACATTAAAAATAAAAATATCTTTTACAGAAATTCTGATAATTAAATTGAGAAAAGGACAAGAACTTAAACTTAGAGCTTATGCGAAAAAAGGTTTTGGAAAAGAACATGCAAAATGGAATCCGACAGCTGGAGTTAGTTTCGAATATGATCCAGACAATTCTATGAAGCATACTTTGTTTCCAAAACCTGATGAGTGGCCAAAATCTGAATACAGCGAATTAAAAGAAAATGAATGTAAAAAATTTTATAAACGAATTTTTAATTATTTCTATTTATTTTATTAGTTCATTCATTCCATTTAATTGTTTATTTACTTAATTTACCTACAGATTTTTTTTTATTTTTCAGACGAAGCTCCTTTCAATTGGGAAGCAAAGCCGAATAAATATTACTTCAATGTCGAAAGCAGTGGTGCCTTAAAACCCGAAAATATTGTAATGATGGGGATCGCAGCATTAAAAAATAAATTGTCTAATTTGCAAACCCAATTGAGCCACGAAGTAAACAGCGACGCTCTCAGCATTCATCATTAAACTCTAATTTTTATTTTATACTTGGAATAAGAACTATAATTTATAACCATAATTTCCCAATCAAAAAGTAAATAAAAAATGTTCTCATGTTTAAAAAAAAAAAAAAAGAAAATTAATTAATTTGTTTTCGAAAGATCTTTTGGCATATATCTTACATATTATGACTTTCGACACTTTAAGTAAAAAATAATTTTAAAAAAAACACGAGTATTATATTTACTTCTGAAAAAAGGGAACACGAGATGATTCCGACGTATAGCGGATTCTCTTATTAAAAATGTAGTTTTTGCGTATCCGCGCTAGTAGAAGGAATATACTACAGTGATAAACGTTATATAATATAGTATACTTTACGAGCGTGGATTTAAGAAAAATGTTTAGAAAAATTAGAATTGAGAAAACATATTTGTTGATCCAGACTTGTAGATTTACGTCTTAGGGTAAATACGATGAGTTACTATTTCAATTTAAATTTTATTCAATAAATTTTAATTTTTAACATAATTATGATCGTAATCCACTACCACGGAGTCAAAAAAAAAAATATGAAGTTTATTCAAATAACGTAACTCATCTAATTTGCCTTAGTTTTTCGTGAAAGCGAAAAGCCAGCGCTGACCAATCGCTGGATTAATTCTAAGCTATTTTCAATTTAAAAAGTGTTTAGTGGTTAGTGAACCAATGCTAACGGCCCCATGCTGAGGGGTACGTGGCTTGGGGATACCGACCGATCGATTCTGTGGATCCAATACCCAATCAATTGTAGCTAATATTATTTTACCATTCATAATATACATAATTTCAAAAATAATATTAATTTTTAATGACAACAGTATTTAAATACCACAATATAAAAATTTAATGTAAAATTCTGTGCTTAATAAAAATATCAATAAAGCGTAATTTAAAATCGCATTGAAATACACATAATTCAATAAAATTAACATTAACAGTTAATTAAGTTAACATTCGATAAATTGATTGATTTGAAAACATCTGATTTTTTAAAATTAACGATATTTCACCTTGGATACTACGTTAATATATACTTACTGCTTTATTTTCTTCGGAAGCAACTAAGAAAATATAATTGAAAATATACACTTAAAATACTTAACGTTTATTTTCAAGTAATATGTATAATACCACAAGTACAACACGGCTGCAATAGCGGGCTAGTGGAAACTTTGAATGCATCCGCGTCCAAACTCAAACTACGCGGCTATAGTAGCAAACATGGCCGCGACTGTAGGATGCGCGACTTGAACGAAATTGGGACCTCTGATGGCTAGACCATGAGTAGCTGGATCATGTTTAGGAGCATTGGTCAGCATTGGCAGAGCATTGGTCAGCCTGCATCAGTAGTAAAATTGAGGCTGCAGCGCCGAAGCGAGTCGAGTCGACTGGAGTCGACTGAGATTAGTTACTTTTGTGAGATTTTGCTGCCTAAAATATCGGCAAGATAAACGCATAATTTCGGCAGCGTTGTCCATTGAAGCTTTTTTTTCATCCCGCAAGTTTTCCACTGTTTGTGGCTTGTAATGCGGTGGTGAAAGTCCACAGATTGAGGGTAAGTAAAATTTTCTTGACCTTATCAATTTTGCCTTTTTCCTTACACCAAAGTCGCCTTTTTCGAGATATTTCTCCATCCATGGAAAAATGCGTTTCTCTTTTTCGGAAAATATCATCTCGGATGTTTCCATTTTTCCCCAGGTGGAAGAAAGACCCTGAAAAAAGTTAAGAAATAATTAATTCTTAATTTGCCATCACGCGTCTCGATCTAACGGTATCGAGAAACGATTTCGCTTCTTTGTATCTCCCGGAAATTGTTTTTATCATAAAAATAAAAAGCCTCCTTCGAGTCCCGATAAAGCAAATCTTAAAAATTTAGAATATACAATTTTTGGTATTTTTTTCCTTTAGTTTGGAGATATTTGGAGCCTTTGTTTCGAAATCCGAGACAAAGTTTGTTCCTTTTTTTGAATGCAGTCGTCATCTGAATGTTGAATGAATGCTTTCCTTAAAAGTCGGGAGTGAGTGAGTTCTTAATTTATTTACGAGTTCGGAAAACTAACCTCGAAATCGAGAGAGAGAATTGATTCTAAACGCTTTTATTATGGTTATGAATTTTTAACCTCTTTGTGATTTACAGATTTCTTAATCCATTTTTACATTCTTATCAATAAGAAAGTGTTAGTTTTGTTTTTATTTCAGTTTCTTTCTAATTTTGGCAAACGACAGTAAGCTGAGTGATAATTTTGTTAATAGTCTTTTGCATTTTATATAACAGTGATTCATTGTATTTTAATTAACCTGCAATTTTTGGTAAAAATTGTATTTTAAATTTAACGAATTTCAATTATCAATAAAGCAAATACTAAGCAGAGTTGCAATTACTGATAAGATATTGCATGAGATTATAGATTTCTGGAATTAAAGGCATTAAACTTTTTCAGTGAATAATGTGAATACATATTTGTAACTTCTATTTTTTCTTTATTTTGAAAAATATGTATCTATAAATAGATGATTATTATATTTATATCTTGATGGCTTTCAAAATATAGAACTGCAATCAAAAATATCAATGTTGGCATTGAATAATCGTAGACAAAGAGTTGATGCTGCCAATTAACAAGTGTTGAAACGAACTAGTGTTAGATAGATCTGTTTAATTAATGTTTTTGTTTAATAAAATATTTTAAATATTGATACAATAAGTATTAATATTTGAATAAATCACTCATTTGACAACGGCTTTGGCAACTAATCTAATCTAAAATCTGAATTTTCTTATTTTCAGAGGAATTGCAGCGGAAATCAGAAATAATTAGTGGCAGTCTTGACAAAAACGAGAGTGAAATGTCGGGACACAGAAGCGGCGGAGGTGGTGGAAGCCACCAGGGTGGCCCTCCAGGTCTGAAACAAATCGACTTGGACCAAATTTGGGGGGATCTTCGTGAAGGCATCGAGCAAGTTTACAACAGACAATGCATGTCGAAACCCAGATATATCGAGCTTTACACTCACGTTTACAATTATTGCACGAGTGTTCATCAGCAATTAACCAGAACTTGCAACAAAAGCAAAAAGGGCCAAATGTCCGGAGGAGCACAACTCGTTGGTCTCGAACTCTACAAACGACTGCGAGAATTCCTGCGGAATTATCTCATTAATTTACTTAAGGTGAGATACTCATTTAATTCAATAATTCCCAATCTTAGATTGCTTCATTCTTATTAGTACTTTAATATCTTCATTTAGAAAAAAAAGGTATTTGTATAAAAGAAAAACATCCTGAGGTAGACAAATGTTTTAAGGAAGCAAAATGATTTTAGAACCACGGATTAGAATTGGCGAGAAATATGGGAGGTACATTTGCTTCCTGCTTCCTGCTTGCCCCTTCCTTGGCTTCGTTACTTCTTCCTTCTGTAGGTTTATAAAGAAACAATGAAAAGAAATTGCTAATTTTCTAAAGAAATGAGGTTTTTATTTTCTGTAACTGTAAATTCTTAGATTGTGTCGTCAATAGCGTACTCATCACTGATGAATATTGCATTACATATATACACTAATTAACAGTATAAACTAATAAATAAATACAAAATAATTCACAAAAATAGTTGAAAATTAAAGAAATACTTCCAAGTAAAAACGCAATAGTATAAATTGTTTAAAAATTAGAAGAACTTGAATGACCCTCTGCTTTATTTTGATTTATTTAATCCCTGGACAAAATGGAATTGATCGCTACTAAATTAGAAGAAATCAAATAAGATAGTTTAATTAATTGAATTTTTCCGAATTTAGCATGGTGTGGATCTAATGGACGAAGACGTACTGCAATTTTACACGAGACAGTGGGAAGAATATCAATTTAGTAGTAAAGTGCTCAATGGAGTTTGTGCTTATCTAAATCGACATTGGGTTCGACGAGAGTGTGAAGAAGGACGCAAAGGGATTTATGAAATTTATCAACTTGCTCTAGTTACGTGGCGTGACAATCTCTTCAAACATTTGAACAGACAGGTTCGTTTTTAAATTTATGTCCGTCATAAATCCTACATGTATAAAACCTAATCTAAACTAAATTTAAACTAAGCATTGAGTCCTATTATGTTCAGGTGACAAACGCAGTTCTAAAATTGATAGAACGTGAGCGAAATGGAGAAACAATCAACACCCGATTAGTAAGTGGCGTGATAAATTGCTATGTTGAATTGGGATTAAATGAAGAAGATCCAGGAGCAAAGGGACAAAACCTTACTGTTTACAAAGATTCCTTCGAGAATCTTTTCCTCGAAGATACAGAGCGATTTTACACACGGGAAAGTTCCGAATTTCTACGGCAAAATCCCGTGACTGAGTACATGAAAAAGGCAGAGCAAAGATTACTTGAAGAAGAGAAAAGAGTTCAAGTTTATTTGCATCAAACGACACAAGATCGTCTCGCCAAAACTTGCGAGCGAGTTTTAATTGAAAAGCACTTGGACATTTTTCACGCTGAGTTTCAAAATTTGCTCGATTCTGATAAAAATACGGATTTGGGAAGAATGTACCAACTCGTGGCGAGGATACCGAATGGCCTCGGAGAGTTGCGAAATCTTCTCGAGAGCCACATTGCTAATCAGGGATTGGCTGCGATCGACAAATGCGGTGACACTGCTGGAAATGTAAGAAGTTTCTAATATATTTAGAGATAAGATCGAGGGTTAGGTAACATTTTTATTTTAAGGCATAAAAAATTATAGCATTTTTTTTTCACAAGTTATATTATTACAAATTTAAAATCCTGTGATTGCAAAAAGTTACTTACAATGTATTTCGAAGTTATCTATCACTCGGATATATGTACATTTAAAAGTAAAGTACATATTGACATTATTTAAGGTATACAAGGTATTTTTTAGACCCTAAATTTAATGAATATCTTGGAATATTTTCCAGGATCCGAAGATGTATGTTAATACCATTTTGATAGTGCACAAGAAATACAACGCTCTAGTATTGGACGCCTTCAACAACGACAGTGGCTTCGTGGCTGCGCTCGACAAAGCTTGCGGCCGATTCATTAATAGTAATTCAGTTACAAAAGCGGCCAACAGTAGCAGCAAGTCTCCTGAATTATTGGCAAAGTACTGTGATCTATTGTTAAAGAAGAGTAGTAAAAATCCCGAGGAAGCAGAACTTGAGGATACTCTTAATCAAGTTGTAAGTCATATTTTAAAATTTAAAAAAAAAAGAAACGAAATTAGTTGTTTTTGGTACGAATGATGCTTAATTCAGTTAATTAATGTTCTGTTTCAGATGGTAGTCTTTAAATACATAGAGGATAAAGACGTGTTCCAAAAGTTCTATAGCAAAATGCTCGCGAAACGTTTGGTGCAGCACATGTCTGCAAGTGATGACGCAGAAGCTTCAATGATCTCAAAGTTGAAACAGGCATGTGGTTTTGAATATACTTCAAAATTGCAGCGAATGTTCCAGGATATTGGAGTCTCGAAAGACTTGAATGAACAATTCCGCAGACACTTGACGAATTCAGCTGAACCGCTGGATATAGACTTCAGCATTCAAGTACTTTCTTCAGGATCCTGGCCTTTCCAACAGTCTTTTGCATTTTCCTTACCAACTGAGGTAAATTAAAATGAAAGATATATATAAATGTTTATTTAAAATGAGGACTTTTACATTCATTTCATGTAAACAGAATCTAATGAATTGTTTTCTTTCATTTATAGTTGGAAAGATCTGTACATAGGTTTACAACTTTCTACAGTTCTCAACATAGTGGAAGAAAGTTAAATTGGTTATACAACATGTCGAAGGGTGAATTGCACACGAATTGCTTTAAGAATAGGTATACGCTGCAAGCTTCCACTTTCCAGATGGCGGTATTATTGCAGTATAATGTTTCAACTTCGTGGACAATACAGCAACTGTATGAATCCACACAGATTAAGATGGACTTTTTGATCCAAGTAAGTATTGAAAATTAAGGGTGAATAATTGCACATAGTGAGAGAAGTGTTGCTGTTATTTTATTTTATTAATCCAGTTGATTTTTATGAAGTCTATTTCTCTTAACAATTTTGAAATACATTTTTATTTAAATAATTTAATTTGGTCAGGTGATGCAGATTCTCTTGAAAGCAAAATTGCTGATCTCGTCCACCGAGGATGAAGCCGAACTCTCGCCAGCAACCTCCGCCGAACTTTTCACGGGTTATAAGAAGTAAGAATTTTTTAGATAGAAAATAATTGAATTCATCTTGAGAATAAAATTTTCAAAAACTTGAATATAAATTTTTTGATTAATTTTGTAGCAAAAAGCTCAGGGTAAACATCAACATCCCGATGAAAACTGAACTCAAAGTGGAACAGGAGACTACACACAAGCATATCGAGGAAGACAGAAAATTATTAATTCAAGCAGCGATAGTGCGTATTATGAAAATGAGAAAGGTTCTCAAGCATCAGCAGCTCGTTGCTGAAGTTCTGAACCAATTAAGTACTAGGTTCAAGCCAAGAGTACACGTGATTAAGGTGAATACTTAACTGGAAATTTATTTCTTAAATAAAATTCGGGTTTTATTTCTAGATTACTAACGATTTCGTTCACCTTTTTTCAGAAATGTATAGATATTTTAATAGAAAAGGAGTATCTGGAGCGGACGGAAGGTCAGAAGGACACGTACAGCTACCTGGCATGATCTGTCGATGAAGAGCATCATTACAAAAAAACAATTGACGTACGTGAAACAAAGACCATTGTATTCAATTATTGTTCTACACGTGTCCCTATATTTATTTACGTCAACGGTTAACGTTCTGCGTATCAATACTCGCAGCCATGTCGCTTCTCTGGTCGCATTTAGATTCTGATTTTTATAATACGTTAATAAAATTATTTCATAGTCATTTCGCTAGGACTCCCTCAAGTTGTCGAACTTGCAATTTTTCTCCCGTCGCTAAGTTTACCAATTCAGACTCCAATTTTTTCTACAATATTCTAGATTCTAAATTACTAAACAATTTCGACTATAGAAAAGGAAAAATTGGAACTTTCACCACCCTTAAGCATATCATCTTTTTAACTAACTACATACGATGCTTTTTATAAACTCTAGAACTTTTATCATCAAAACCAGCCCGTTGATATAATTTCTGCATTATATTTTTGAAATTAGGTCGATGAAACTCGGGCTGTAATTATTGTACAAAGTCTTGTTTGATCAGCTCTTTCTCCCTGGTGGCTAGAAATTAAAGAGGCTGGAAATTTCATTAATAAATTTCAAGTGGACGTCTGATAAACTAAAATTTCACAATTCGAGCATTCATTGGTTCACGTTTTAAATGCGAAATACCTGGAGTGCAATAAAAAAAAAGTAGAAAGTATCTTACGGAAAAATTTGAATTAAATGTCAATTTTATTGTCATTTGTTACGAGAAAAATATTTCCAAAGTTTTGTTTTCTCTTCGATGTGATGAGTGTCTGAAAATCGCGTAGTCTAAGAATTAAGGAACCGTTAGGAACGTTCGGATAGAAAAATTATTTTTCCGCACCCAATACGAATGAAATATAAATACTGCTATAAAATATAAATACCGATTTAACATACGATTATCGATGAGAAATATATTATTGTCGATACGAAATATATAGATACCGATAAAAATTATAAATACAGACAAAAAAAGGCTGAAATCGAGTAAGCAGAGTTGCTAAACAAATTGTGCTTAGACTCGTTCGTGAGAGAAAGTTGACTTTTTTTGTCAGCGCCACAAACAACTTTTTATCTATCTATTTTACTAGCTGGAGTCTATTACCAAACTAATATTAAAAGAAAGCCTCGCCAAAATATCCCAATTCAGATTCAAAGTTCTCGAAAAAAATGCGAAGCGTTGACTTGATTTCGTAGTCTATACTTTATATCATGGAGTAGTATAACGAGATGCATCGCTTATGAGAATTTGATTTGAAATCTTTACAAAAAACTCTAGCAGAAATATTACTATTTTGCTATAGAATTTTACGAAATTCGGAATGGACTACATTAAGTCTGTTTATACTACTCCTTGGTTTATATCTTTACTTAATAATTAATTAATTTCGTCACTTCAGAATCGACGAAGCGATGCTGTTTTTTTTTTTTTTTTTTTTTTTTATTAATTTTATCGAGTGACTTTGTTTACGAAAATTCTGCCCTGTACTTTTTAATAAAACACAACTTCTGCTAATCAAGTGGTCCGCTGACCGGAACTTTTGTACAGTCCGATTTAATTACCGTTAGAATTATTTCTTGCACAAAATAAGACTTATGTAAATAAAACGAAAAGTCATTTGGAACGACTAAAACGAGTTGAGATCGAAACCAACAGTTTGGTTGGAAACAGTTTGGCGATTATTAGATTATACATATAATATTATTGAATAATTTGATAAAATCAATTAATTCTTATAAATGGTTACTTAGTTTGTTAATTAGGTAATTGTGTTATTAATTGACTAATTCGATTATTAATTATCGATTGTAGATTACAGTTTCCAAGATGACTGTCTGGCGATTGCAGTTTTTATACCCACCCCTTTCCACATCCAAGTCTTTTGTCCAAGGATTTGAAAAAATAATTAAAATTAGTGTATTTGTATTTTTTATTCCTATTTTTAATCAGTTTAGTATTTTATAAGTTTAGAAATAATTATTTTTATGGTTTCCTTTTCTTCACCAAAGACTGCGTGGTAAAGTGCTACGATTTTTGTGTACATACCTACTTTATTTCGAGTATTTTATTATGTATATCAATATTAATTGATTCATTGTAAGTCTTTTTCTGATTTCCAATCCAATAATTTCGTGAAATCCTCCTCAATTATTTGTATTTGTCTGCTTGCTTCCAAATATGCCTGGAATTTATATACTGTTTCTTAAAACTGGATTTTAAGTACATAGTACTGAAAATAGTTTAATTATTAGGACAGTTGAAATAATTGCTTGGTTTTTGCACCTTTTGTTTTCTTAAATTGTCAACGAGGTGCAGTTGCTTCTTGTAAGCTTGATATAATTCTGACCGTTGCTTCTCCATATTTTTAATTGCTAGTCTTTTTTCCTCTTGTAATTTCCTTATTTGATCTCTTAAGTCCTAAAAAATATTTTATAATTGAGATTGTGCACAAGATCAAATTAATTTGAACTCACGAAAATGTAGTATGTAGAATCAAATATACCTATACCTTTTCTTCCAATTTAGTGAATTTTAGAGAACTACGAAGCTTATCATTCTCTTCTAAACTTCTGTTTAGTCTTACTTCAGTGCTAACATTTTGTTGATTCAAAGCTTTCACTTCTCTCCTCAGATCTTCAATTTCCTTAAGTTCATACAGTCATTTAATTATTTCAGCGAAAGTATCCGTCATATTTTTGTTTGTAATGATTAATTAACCCTTTGCACTCGAGCGGCGCCCTTTTTCGTTCAAACGAAAAAGGCTCGAGTGCAAAGGGTTAATATTAACAAATTACAAATTAGTATGTACCTTTTTAAAAGACGCTGATTCGACGCTTTGCTCCTGAATTTTCATTTGAAGATTTCCATTTCCAGTTTCTAGTTTTGAAACCATTTCTTTTAAAGAACTTACTTGATTTTGTAATTTTTCTTTCGTTTCTGCTTGTTTTTTACTTTCAGCCTCCAGTTCCTTACAATGATTACACTGGAGGAAAAATATTTTATTATTTAATCTAAATTTAATTAAAATTTAAGAAAATAATACAAGTAAATCTCAGTATAGCTAAAACTCACTCCTATCACTCCAAGTCATGTAATTTATAGAAGTTATTCTCTTTATATTATATTGTACAAAACCACAAAACATGAAATAAAATCAGTTTATAGGTGTGAAAAAAAATTGAAATATAAGACAAGTATTTTGTTCCAATAACACATGTCATTACCTTTTTTTTGTATTCCGCTTGAATTGCTTGTATTTCATTTTCCTGAGATTTTATCTTCGATTTCAGTAATTGGATCATTGTTTCAGTTTTAGAATTTTTTTCACTTTTTGGAAAATCATTCTGATTTCTGATTTCCGCGTTTCTATCAATAACAATATTTATTCTTCTAACTATTTATTTATATCTTGTAAATTGAATAAGATTACTTTCTAGAAAAATAATTATAAATTTAACTTACTCCTTAGGGAGTTGTAATTGTTGAAAAAAGTGCGGAGAAGACATATTTTTTCTCAAAGAAGTTGACTCCAATTGTCTTTCCATTAAAGTTGGAGCATCAAAAATTCTTTTATTCATATCTTCAAACATTGTCGATGAATAATGTTGATTTAAAGACGAAAAATAAGAATTATTAGTAGATCCCATCACAAAATCAACCTCCTTCATTAATTGTCGAGTTTTTTCTGCCAATTCCTTATTTAATCTGTGAAACTCTTTTTCCTTTGCTAATAAATCTTCGGACATTTTTCTATTTTCGATTCTTTTTATTCTATTCTGAAAATTAATAATTATAAAGTACTGATTGTTGCCTTTTATAGATTTTTATAATTAAACATTAAATTATATATTTTATATAAATTCCAAATTATTTTGTGTACTACTTTATAAGTACTTTTTTGATATAATCATACAATGCTGAAATTTAAAAAAAGGATAAAACTTTGTATAAAATGAGCAAAACAATATACAAAAAACAATGAAAAAATTACGTTTAGAAAGAAGAAATAAGTTAAATCTTGAGATATATACGTATTGAATAATTAAATAATGAAATTTTTTTTTTGTATATAAAACCTTTGATATCGAATCTATATTGACGATATTATTGACATGCAATGAGATTGCAGAAGCATGTCAATTAGCAACAGCAAGCAGGAGCAAGCAAAAGACATGAAAGATATTTGCACTTTTGCAGACATTTGTAAACAAAAGGCATTGCTGCCATCATCACTTCGGTTAGAAGTTCGAATCGAACTGTGCGCGCAGTAGTGCCAATATCGAAGCGAAAAAAAGTGTTACGCATCTACGGTGAAAGCAGCTGACTATAGTCATTGTCATGGCAGAGTCATGGTATAGTGCGTGTCCTGTCTGTGCCTAGAGATCCTTTAAGGAGAGTTGAGACAGATTTCCCCCACCACCGAGCTTTTATATAACCGGAATCGGAAGTTA